>JAQFVV010006748.1:0-275955 GCA_028023455.1 Epiperipatus broadwayi
TGATGAGTAAGGTAGTCACCAAGTTCATAGTTAACTTCCAGTGAATCACTCTGATCTTGATCAGGAAATGGATTAACTAGGCTATTTTTAATTAAATGGTAAAACGATAAAAAATGCCTCAAGTTCTCATCTCCCAATGATTTGCAAAGACTGTTTATCCTTCATGATATTCGTTTGAAAAAGCTAGTACCTCTAATAGACTAGTTAAATATTGATTATCTATTAATTCATTTGTTTATATCCATTTTTCAAATTAGCAATACTAACTAAGATATATGTAATGACGTGTTTTGGTATACTGAGTTATTTGAAAAGAAATACTTCAAACACAATTTAAAACCAAAAGTAATTTTTGAAACACCGCTATTTAATGCATATATCTTAAAAGCTTTTTGCCCACAGACAGGTTTATTAGGTAACTCAGGATAGTCAATGTTATTATATCCACCATCAATGGCATTGCCAACGATAATTGTAATTACCCATATCAAATGTGTATTTTTGCTCTCTAAATAACTTGTATATAATATAATGCTTACCACTATTATATATTTTTATAAATTTTCTTTGATATGACTTAATTTTTATTAGCAACTTTATGTAAATTTATTGATTGCTGAAACTAAAAGAAAAATTTGAAAAATACTTTATCAACCAGAATTGTATCATAATGACTATATTAGCTTTTTTGACTTTAATGTTAATATAAGTTGAAACAACAATAATTCATGAATTGGTAATTTGATGTTTATTTTAACTCAGACAAAATTATGAGAGCACATCAATTCTCCATGTTCGCCAGTCAAAAATTAAAGTGGATACTTGATCGAGATTGAGACTAATTCTCTACTGACGCATCAATATGTTTGAAAGCATTTGAGTTTATAACGGTGTTCATTTAAAAACACCATAATACTTCAGAAAGGTCATGGGGTGAAAGATGAAGAGGTGTGAAAGACGAAGAAGTGACCAGAAGTGAGATGAGGTGGATTTAATCACTACCATTTTAACATGCCTTGGCAGAAGCTTGAAAAAATTAAACAGGTAATAGAGTCATTCTAGAGAGACCATGCTATTCATAGGATTATCAATGTTAGCACATGATAATACCTAATAATAATAATAAGGATGATGATAGTAATAGTAGTAGTAGTGGTAGTAGTGATGATGATGATACTACTACAACTACTACCACTAATGAGTAGATGATGATAATAATATACTGATTGTTACATTTTTTATTTAATCTTGAATACATTAATAGACATTTTAATAATAAAATCAAAAAAAATTATTTCAGATACAAAAAAAAATTTGAACAAGAAATCCCATAATTCATGATTTTAATTTTTTCCAATAAATAGCAATTATAAGTACCTTGAATTCAAGATTTCTGAAGCTCATTACAACTATCTAATCCATCTTATACAACTGCTACAAATGACCACATACATGTGAAAGAGACAAACTGATCTCCAATATACATATTTTGTGCTAAATCAGCGATCATCAGTTAGTCCAGATCACCCATCTCCCACACATATATACAATCAGTTGCTGAATTTATATTTTTATATTATGATCAGAAAATCTTAAAACTTTAATGGACAAGCTGTTAATCTTCTCTACTCTTCCGTCATCCATTTATCATTGAAAATCCAGAGATGGGATGTCAAAGCCCTTGTTGATGCCAATATTACTTGCCATACCCATGTTGATCTTAAATCATAGGACCTTAATATGTCCATTTAATTCTATAGCCTGTATTCTACCATCCCTCTTCTGTATAATTAAATGGACATATTGAAAATGGTAGGTTTTGCTTCCATACTGTTTTATCTTCAGTTTGATTACCAACCCTGTCTGTGCTGGGTTTAAACCCAATTAAATTAATTAAGTAAAAAGTACTGTTATGGCTATCTGTATCACATTATATATGTGCATTCGAAAGACACTGTATTCCCCTTATATTCAATATTACGGCAGACTAATTTTGGTTTTACAATTAGAAAACCTTTACATTTTAAATTAACATAAAAAAGTCAATTTATTAATTTTGCTTAGATATAAATTCATATGTAGGTGTATAGTCCAACCTTTATTGTTATACATATATAGGATGGAATGATTTAGTTTTGTTAAAAGCCTTTAGTTCCTTTAATTAAAAATGAAATATACAAACAAAATTTGCATTAAACTACCGCACAATTTATTAATTTTGCTTAGGTATAAATTTGTATGTAGATGTATAGTCCAATCTATATAGTTATACATATATAGAATGGCATGATTTAGTTTTGTTAAAAGCCTTTAGTTTTATTAATTAAAAGTGAAATATACAAACAAAATTTGCATTAAAGTATTGCACAATTTATTAGTTTTGCTTAGATATAAATTTGTATGTAGACGTATAGTGCAACCTATACAGCTATACATATATAGGATGGCATGATTTAGTTTTGTTAAAAGCCTTTAATTTTATTAATTAAAAGTGAAGTAGTTGTAAACAAAATTTGCATTAAACTACCACACTTGTGGTAAGATCAATTTATATTTTAGCAACTCTTATACTCTAATTTTGTTTACAACAAAACAGTTATATAGTAAAATCACTGGACCACTACTATTGACATTCCCAGGGATAAGTTTGGGCACCTTGAAAATTTAAACAAAAGTTTTAAAATCCAAGTTGTACAATCTGGAATTTTAATGTAAATTTTGAAATTAATAGGTTTTTAGGCAAAATAATTTTTCAACAAGTAAGTTCAGGTAAAATAAATTTTCAACAAGTAAGTGCTTGGGATTAATACATATAAATAGGCCATATTTTGAACTTATAGACACACCAATTTTGTAATAGCATTTGCTAACCTATTCCATGTTACTTGGAAATTTTAGTGTCTGGCTAAGGAAGGCAAGGTTTTTCTGTTTCTCCTTGGAAGACTGAAGCACTGAAGAAATGGAGTTCTCCAGCAATAGCCTCCTGCCAGAAGAAGAAGACACTGAACCTGCCCAAGAAAGCTTACCACTATGCCTGAAGTTCAAATGCTGACATAAACAGCTAAAATGAAGAACCAGTAATATAAACCCAAAACTGCAGAGCTCTGAATCAATTAATATTTAATATTAAATTTCTTAATTTAAAAGCTAGCTAAATGAAAAATAAACCTTTGAAGGTTCACATTAATGTTAACTTTAAACTATGACTAAAGTAATTAATCTTTAAATTATGTAATTTGTCTACATATGCTTATAATTCAATTTGTTAAATCAAATGTCTTATTCAACTCTTATTATCTAGCACTATGGTTGTGCTTATATTTTGCTCTATTATTATTTTAAAATGTATTTTGTATATTTAATACGTGCCAATGCTTCGAAACAGTGAGCTTTAAATATAGTAAATTTTAGAAAAGGTAATAATTAAAATATTTTCACATAATTATTTTCTTAATGTTGGCAATTACATGCGCTGTTTTGAAATAATATATTCGTAATAATAACAATTCATTCTGCGCTCATTATTATTATTAGTTTTAAATGCATAATGTGGTTTGCTTCTAAATTTGATTTATAATTTTAATTAATGTATAAGTGTTAGATTAGCCTTAGGTACAATCAGAAAGTATATTTATTTGTTAATCTATTATATTTATTTGTTAATCTATTAAGAAACCCTTTCAAATATACTTTTCTCTCCCTAAATTATTATTACTATAAGGTGTAGATTAAAACATGTTAACAAGATCAATAATATAATTAATCTCTCTTAATACTAGTTAAGAATTGGCATCTAATAGCTAAACTGATAAAGCTATCATTAAAGCATTTTAAATATGTTATATCCTTGCTTGACGGATTAGATTTTAGTAAATATAAATAAGTAATTAAAGTTTTGCTGCATCTTTTGAATAATGGGATCTCAGTAAGGCTATCCCACTCTCTTTTTTAGGGGATGTGCATCAGTAAGGCCTGAAGTTTAATGCCAGGCAAGTGAGTAAACTATTTCCATTCCCAAACTCTAAATGTTTGTATCATAAGCAGGAAGACATTCAGTCCCAATGTATTGGCATTGGTTACAAGAACCCTTGAAGAACATAATGTATCCATCGGACCATTATATTATTAATAATTTGCTGGTGCTATAGCCCATGTGGGCAATCCATAGCAGACAATTCACCTCATTGATTAATATTCAGCTTTAGTCTGAAACTATCTCTTGATTCTTAGTTTCAATCTACAACCGAGTGATCTGGTTTAAGTGCTCACACTAGATAAAAATATACACATTGCATAACCATATAAAGATTGACTTAAAGTGAAATTACTAATGAAATAGCAACCACAACCTTATAGATAGGAGTTGGCATTTCATTATAGACATAATCCAAGTGATCACATGTATACACACAATCCTGTTACATTACTATGTAAAGGTGAGAGTGATATGATAATTTTCTCATCTACTGTGATGTCTGTGTTCATTTTCCACACATCTGAATTAGGTTCTTTTATATTTGTTTATTTATTTTGCTAATTAAAATATATATTTAAATTGTTGTTTTCCTATGATTTCTCATAGCCTAATTTCAATCCAATTCAGTGTTAATGATTATATTAAAGGGGAATGATATATATGCACTAATATGAGATTATAAGTACTACCTCCATCATTCCACCATTGGTCTCTTATAATTTTGTAGTCAGTTTTTGATAATGAACCCTGAGTCTCATGTTTGCAAATAATAAAGACTAAGTGTAGCCTTAGGCATGTCATTTGTAGCATATTGAGTCATGGAGTACTGGCAAATGAGTTGAAGCATGATCCTGACTTCACCATCCCACTCTGGTGCTTTGGTCTCTCTGCCTGGATTCTTGATTCTGTTATGTGAATGGACAAACTTAACTGTTACATAGGTTTTTTCCCCTGTTATGTGAATGGACAAACTTGGCCATTACATAGGTTTTTTCCCCATGCCAACTGTTTTCACATGACCCTGATAGGTAAATTTCTTTTTTTTCTTTTGTATGGCTTCAATTGCTTACTTCCCAGCTCTATGTACTGGTATTTTTATTCTATGTGTATTTTTTTCTTTTCACATGAAGGCATAGTGAAACTTAAGGAATATCAATGTCATAAAATGTTATGTACACTAAAGAGAATTTTAACTAAAAGAAAGGGAGGACCCATTGTTTTTAAAATATATATTTTTTATTTTATAATGAATTAGATTGGAAATGAGAAATAAAACCAATAAGGCAAGTTCCAAATGGTAAAGTTATTTCAAATGTATTCAAAACCAGAACAGATGTTTAAACATATATAATGGTACAACATGCACTCTTTAAGTTTTATTTTAGAATAAAAACAGCTGGAATAAAAAACAAGGGCACTGTGAGTAATATTGATTTTATTAATACATTACTTTTATTATTAATTTTTATTTCATGTTTATTTTAAAATGTTGGGTGGTTGTCTATAAAATAAGCTATTGTAGCAATATAAAGTGAGAGAAATATGTAGGCAGCACTAGGTGGAAAGGAGAAATAATTAAGGTAGGATAAAAGCTAGGATGGCAGTAAAATAAGTCATTTCTATTAAGGGAAGCCATGAATAGCCAGATTACAGAATCAGTTGAAGCTAATTTTATCAAAGTGAAAGAAAGAACTGAGTGGAATAATTTAAAGAAAAACTGAAAATGGATAGCAATACAGAAGAGGAGGTAGTAGAAAGTGGGTAGAAAAGAAGGAATAAGGACAGAAATAAATGAAGACTGGGAAGGGGGAAAGGAGTCCACTTTTTTTGAAGTCAGAAAAGGAAGTGAAGTGTAAGGGACTAAAGGTCATGAAGAGAAATAATAGAGGACAGGAGCACTGAGGGAGAAACACAAGAGGAAGAAAGCATAAATCAGAATGTGGGTGAAGGGCAAAGTGAAAGTCCTGTGTATTTTAGAGACCCACCAAGATAAGTACGCAAAGAGAAAATGATGTGGGAAACCAAAAGAGAGCCTTGTAATCCCAGCCTAACCTTGAGAGATGAGGAAAAGAGATAAGAAAATAGAGGAAAGATTAGGGGT
Source organism: Epiperipatus broadwayi (assembly GCA_028023455.1). Classification (NCBI taxonomy): domain Eukaryota; kingdom Metazoa; phylum Onychophora; class Udeonychophora; order Euonychophora; family Peripatidae; genus Epiperipatus; species Epiperipatus broadwayi. Next base: position 6,078 of record JAQFVV010006748.1, read on the forward strand.
CTTGGGTAAAGAGATGACAAACATGCAGGCAGACTAAGTTAGAAATGAAAGAAAGAGATCAACAAGCAGAGGGAGAGATTAATCATAGGGCTACAGGAATTAAAGATCAACTGTCAGCAGAAATATGAGGAGATTTATATGGAATTTATGGGGCTTGTGGACAAGAACAAGGAGGAAACAAATGATGAGAAGGGAGATCAAAACAATCAGAGATCAGGTTGAGCAGCAGAAAATTATCTATGAAGAAGGTAGTATCTGGATTGAAGAGAGTGACTAAAAATTAATGGAATGTGAGCATGCAGATAAGAGCCTACAGGAAGTGCAGAATGAGATAAAAGATGAAGTGTATAAATTGAAGAACTTAACCCAGAATAATCAGGTTGCAGCTGAGGAGAGGAGTAGAATTATGGACAGCATCCAAGAGCTAAGGAAAAATATTGCAGAGGTGAAGAAGCAAGAGAAAACTTGAGGTTAACTTAGCTACTGTAAACCAAGTAGGTAATGCCAAGGGTTTAAGGAATGAATGCCAAGGGTTTAAGGAATGAGGATGGTCAGCCAAGTCTAGCAGATAACCATAATAAAATATCAGCAAACCCATAGATAATTTCATGGATGTTGCCAGTGTTAGTGAGTTATATCCTTTGATGATAGGAAATGACCAGACTCATCATGAGCAAGAATAACCTGAACCAGGAGGATAAAACTGGAGTTTGAGTTTGTTGAGACAAGAAGGTCTGTTATCCAATGTACCTGTCAAGGTTTATGCAGGTTAGGGCCTTCAGGGGAGATGTTGGGGAAAATCCAAGAGCCCATATTGATAACCTGAGAGAAGTATTGATTCCAGAAAGTCCCAGCAACTGATCAGGTGGCACTTGCGATCCATCATTTACATGGCTGTACCAAGTCTTGGTGGGATTGCTGTGACAAAAACCCATAAATTTTGACCAATATGCTCTATCCCTTTCCAAGACATTTTGGAGCATGGAGTATCAGGATGGGATGTACCACATGATTTTCTGAAAGTCTTATGGGTTAGTGGTCAAGGAGACCCAAACATAGTTTTTCTTAAGGCAGTTTGCTTTCCTCTGGTTTACAGATACCCAGATGATCTGGGTCATCCAGAAGAACATGCCACTTAGGGTACAGCAGATGTTGGTAGAACATGCTACTTAGGGTGCCAGGTTCAAACAATACAAGAAATAGCTGAATTTTTAATGATAACAGACTTTATACCCATCCCCAAGGAACCTCCAGAGAAAATACACAGGACCAGGAGAATAAAACTGGAGTTGAGTTTGATGAGACAAGAAGGTCTGTTGTCCAATGTACCCATGTACCTGTCAAGGCTTAATGCAGATTAGGGCCTTCATGGGAGATATTGGGGAACATCCAAGAGCCCATATTGATAACCTGAGAGAACTATTCTGATTCCAGAAAGTCCCAGCAACTGATCAGGTGGCACTTGCCATCCATCACTTACATGGCTGCACCAAGTCTTGGTGGGGTTGCTGTGACAAAAACCTGTACATTTTGACCAATATTCTCTATCCATTTTCAAGCCATTTTGGAGCATAGAGTATCAGGATGGGCTATACCACATGATACTCTGAGAGTCATGGGTTAGTGGTCAAGGAGACCCAAACATAGTTTTTCTTAGGCAGATTGCTTTTCTCAGTTTACAGATACCCAGATGATCTGGGTCATCCAGCAGAACATGCCACTTAGGGTACAGCAGACAATGGTAGAAGAACATGCTACTTAGGGTGCAAGGTTCAAACAATACAAGAAATAGCTGAATTTTTAATGATAGCAGACTTTACACCCATCCCCAAGGAACCACCAGAGAAAATACACAGGATAGCTGCCAAAATGCCTGGCAATTACAGACCAGAACAGACCATGGTCAAGATCATCAACATAAAAACCAGAAAACAAAACCTGAGAAAAAGGACCACCTAGATACAAGCAGTTGTTAAACTACAGGGGATCCTGTTAGGTAGTTCTTCATACTGGAGTCCCATAGATCCTGCAGGGAATGAAACAGATGCAAAGGTCCCTATATCCATCATAATGGAAGCCAACGAAATGAGATTGGAGGTACTGATGGGACCATGACCCATAATCTGGATCCATACTGAACTTGTAAGAGGTACATCCTTTAGTGGACACTGGTGCAATGAAACCAGATCGGAGGTACTGATGGGACCATGACCCATAATCTGTCTCTGTACTGGACTTGTAAGAGGTACACATTTTAGTGGATACTGTAGTCAAGTATCTTTTGCATCCAAAGAGTGGCTGATGTAGTTAGAAGGAAAGGTACCAGGGGTGCCAAAGTTGCCAAAAAAGACAATCCAAATGACCTTAGTGGATGGCCAGAAAATAATAACCAAGAAGTATCAGGTTTTGTTGGAGCTTGTGTGGGGCTAGATAACTTTGTTATTCATTTTTGGTCATGTCCAGGCTAATATAGGACATAATAGTTGGGAATGATTTTTTGAGTCAACACAAGTGCAAAATTGACTACAATAAAGACATCCTATCATTGTATAAGGAACAAGTCAGGTTTGAAGGAACCAATTCTCAAGTGGAGTGAAATCAAGACCAGATGCAGGGGAGACATCCACCTATTCAGTAGAAGTAACATAAAAAGGGAAAAGATGATACATATTATTCAGCTAACTGTGGAAAGTGTGGGCGAAAGTAAGGAGTAAAACAAGTACAAGCTAAACAACGAAATCCCTTATGTTGGGAGTGAATACACCCATTGTCTGGAAACAGATCAGGATTGGCTTCCATCTTTATCTAGGTAAAAGTATGAGGGATATGATTGGTTTTCAGAAGAGGAGGATTACCTCCTAGTGTGTTTTAATCCTAGTAGTATGGGACCAATTACTAAGCCACTGCCAGATCCTACTTAAATAATGAAAAGTCACTGAGGGATCTGCTCCTTCCCACACACGTATTTATATTAGCTATTAATCAACACTAACACCCAAATACCACTCTAACCATGATATATCTGATTGGATATATTAAAATTTGTGTATTATATTTTGACTAAATATTACTAACTATATATGTTTAGAAACTGTATACCATTAGAACCGTTGGTGTGGAAACACAACAGGCCATTTTTTGTTAGTACCTTAGATTGGTAGTTAAATAATTTACCTCATTAAGTATTTAGTTTTCATGTTCATGATTGTAGTCATTTGCCTAATTATAAGTAAAGCCTTTTTTTATTGTTTTTTTTGTTATGAGTTCAGGAATATGAAATGGTAGGTTTTGTTCCCAAACAGTTTCACCTTCAGTTTGATTACCAAACCTGTCTGTGCTGGGTTTAATCCCATTAAATTAATTAAAAGTACTGTCATGGCTATTTGCATTGTATTATATGTGTACATACAAAAAGACACTGTAAATACCCCTTATATTTAATATTACAGCAGACTAACTATAGTTTTACTATTAGAAAACCTTTACATTTTAAATTAAATATAAAAAAATCCAATTTATTAATTTTGTTTAGGTATAAATTTATATGTAGATGTATAGTCCAAACTGCATTGTTATACATATATAGGATGACATGATTTAGTTTTGTTAAAAATCTTTAGTTTTATTAATTAAAAGTTAAATAGTTGTAAACAAAATTTGCATTAAACTAATGTATCTGCGGTAAGATCAATTTAAATTTTAGAAACTCTTGTAGTCTAATTTTGTTTACAATAAAATGATTATACAGTAAAATCACTGGATTGGTACTATTGAAATTCCCAAGGGTAATTTTGGATGCCTTGAAAATTTAAACAAAAGTTTGAAAATCAAGTTATACAATCTGGAATTTTAATGTAAATTTTGAAACTAATGGGTTTTCAGAAGAAATAAATTCTCAATAAGTAAGTGCTTTGGCTTAATACATATAAATAGGCCATATTTTGAGCTCGTCGATATACACACCAATTTTGTAATAGCATTTGCTAACATATTCCATGTTACTTGGAAATTTTAATGTCTGGCTAAGGCAGGAAAGGTTTTGCTATTTTTTCTTGGGAGAATTTTACTGCCATCCAATGTATCTAACAACCAGAGTACAGATGAGATGAAGTTCTGTAACAGCCTACATATTTTAAAATCATGTCTTCCTTCTATATAGCACAGATTATATATTCACATATGAATTTACAATATTAAACAACAAAATTAATAATTTACTCTTAACTTAAATAATATAACAAACATTTTTAGAAATATTAAGTAAATTTAGTACGCTATAATTTTCCTAATCCTATCTAATTAAAGCATTGGTTCGCATGTAAATATATAATACTGTTTAGACAGACATGAGCTAATTTTCAAATTATTAACATTAAATAGGTTCGAACTTAGCACAGATGAGTGTGTCATTAGGTTTGATGGTGAAACAATAGGGGCTTGGAAAGTTATCATTTCAATACCCAGTTTGTTTATGTTAATTAAAAGACTGATTTATTTTGTAATCTTCAATGAACTATTTAATAACTTATTAATACATGAAATATTTGGAAAGTGTGGAAAACAATTTATATTTTAGTTTTAATTCTTGCCTTTCTTTTATAATATAATTTATGATTCATTCATTGATGGCCTAAGGTTTCTGGGAATTTCCATTATGTCAGGGAGACAATTATTTTAATCAGGGATTAAGTTATTATTTTCATCAGGGATACACTATCTATATACGTCTAAGGCATTATGTATTTATAGTTACAACCATTTCTTTATTATTGTTATTCTTGCTTTGCTACATACCTCTCAGGACCTTCGGAAGTTTAAATATGACCAGTCCAATCTTTCACTTTCCCTCAAAGTAGACATAGTTCATACCAAAGGATCGTTTTTTTGGCATTGCCATTAAGATGTGTATGGGAAGTCCAGCACATCAAAAATATTATTATTATTATTCAGAGACATGTTTTGGCTAGAGGGCCAGCATTTCTCATCATATACCTGTATATACCAGGGATTTCTTTTAGCAAAGCCACCTAGAGGTTTGTAACAGACCTCATTTATTCTTTTGTTGTCATCTATAATAGCATACTGCCTTCATCATCATTTTATATTGTTATTTAGCAAACCTGAAATGCTCTCTGCCATGATGGCACGTCCTTCACCAACCAACCCCATTAATTAGTTAAATATGATTATCTAATTTATTTAAAATGAACTATCTTGCTTTCCACACTCAGTAGAGACAACTGATTTAAATGTAATAGTGTTATAAATGCACATCTTTCATATCTTGTTATCTATCTATCTCTATATTTATATATAAAATAGATTTATTTGTAATCTTTTAAAGAGGGCTAATTATATGTATTGCTGATTGGTACTTGGCAGACCAATTAACAGACTTATACTTCGTTGTCAAATGCCTTGCATTTAGCCACATCAAAAATGAATTCAAGAAAATAACTAAGTTGTATAAATAAATTCCTGTAATATTATTATTTTAAATAAGCTTAGTTTGTCATCACTCCAAATCTCTAAGGTTAATTACTTTATTTATATATATAATATTTCTTTATTTTAAATTCACCTCTTTGTAATGTTGCCATAAAGAATTACAATTATTATGATTCAAACGATATCCAATCACATCTGTACCATTCTGCAATTCACTAAATCATTAATTTCTTATATAAACCCATTATTATTTTTTGAGTCTCTTTGTGAACCATGACCTCCAGCTGGGATGGAATAAAATCAAGCATTTCGGGTCATCACAAACGTTATCCATTAGTCAGAGAGGCAATAGTTCAGGCAAATAGGTTAGGATTCACCCTTGCCCTGACATCGGATCTTGTGCATGGTTGATTCAAGGTACTTTTGCTTGGATTACTGGTCTTGTTGAATGAATACATGATTTTGACTGGCACAGTATATCTAATCTTATGAGATTGTTCATCTCTAATTCATCAAGTTTTCCACAATTGAATTTATTCAAGAATGGAAGTTAGTAGCAGAAGGTCCAACTCAGTGTCTTACTGGGTGCTTTGTCAGTAGAGCAAATGCCAATATTCCATTTCAATTTCTATGATGTTTCACAATGTTTATTCTAATTATCAGCATTTATTTATCATTGTATACTCTCATTAATTATTTTAATTACCTTATGTTTATGATTTATTCTAATAAATAACCTTTGTTGCCACACTATTTCACAATTCAAATAAATGGGTTTGATTATCTCTGATAATTATTTTGGAAGTGTACTCTTTTAAATATTGGCACTTACAGATCCCTGTGTAAAAATGGATTTTGAATTTTTGCATTATAGTTGGTTTGTTGATTTTATCATATACTTAGTTTTTAGATTGATAACTCGATGGGTTGATGATTTATTTTTTTTCCAATATGTTTTTATCAGTATTATAATTGGATGAAATTTATTTGTTGGGTTCATTCACTACAAATTGAATCTTTTTTTTTAAGTTGCCATTATCAAATATAAAAATTAGAACAGTGACTTGAATTACATTTTGTTTAAACAGTACCAGTTCAGAGAGTACATAATATGATTACATGAAATCTAATAATATCATTATCAATTATCTCATTCTTTTGTCACAGCAACCTCCTTTTGCAATAAAGGTGGATACCACCTTTATCTGAGATCCAATATATTTCTATAGACACTAAAGACTGCAACTTCATTAAAGACGGTGAAAGTATTAATTCAAAGTCATTATGGGCAAATATAATCTGTTTTGAAAGCAGCCTAATAAATACTCAATTATAACTTTTAAATTCCACTGAAACTATTTATTACTTAGATCAATAATTTTCAAACATTTCGTTTTGTTGCTGCACATCCCTAATTTTTAGAACATTCTAATTTTATAAATACTATCGTATTTTCAATTTCATTTCAATAGATTATAAAAAAATACATTCTACTTAGTATAGACATAGATCTTAAATAAAATAGTTTATTTAACTGTGGAATTGATATATTATATTTAATTATTTTATTTTTTTAATGTAATAATTTTTAATACAGTCAAGTAAATTTTACATAAAAGCAAAAAATCAAACAAAAACAAAAGAACATTGATTAAAATTGTAATATTTGTGTGATTGATGAGACTATTTATTAAAACCAATTTTTTCAAATATCATTGAAGATAAAGCTACTCTCAATTCTTCTTCAATCACTAAACAAGATTGATGTTTTGTTTTTAATATAGCAACAGCTGAAAAGCCAGTTTCACATAAGTAAGATGTTACAAATGGTAATAAAATTTCTAAAGATTTGTTTGTTAGGATAGAAAACTTTCTTCATTAAAATTCAAAAAGTATCAATATTGTATTGTTCAAACATCTGTTTTAATGTGCTGTTACAAGATAAGTCAATCGACATTTCTTGCTCTGATGTGAAAGGCCAAATATATTATGTGTTTTAATCGCAAACAGGTTTCTTACCCATTCATATTTCAATAGATCAAAAAATAAAATGAGAATTGTTTTTGTAGATTGATCAAATGATTATCAATAAAAATTGTATTTTCTTTTATTTCATTTGCAGGACAAATGTTTTTGAAATTGGGAAACATATCCAAAGTATTATTTTTCAAATTAATCAACCACAGCTCCAATTTTTTCTTAAATGCAATAACTTTATCTGTCTGAACCAAAGCATGAGATTGAGGTCCTTACATTGATTTATTTAAAATAATAAGTTTTTTTTTTTTTAATATCCATTAAATAAGCAAGCTTCACAAGGAATTTTGTGTCATAAAACAATTTTACCCCATTTCTATTATTATCAGTCAAAACTATGGAAAATTTTTCTTTCAGTTTAAACACTCTTTGAAGTATGTTGACTCAAGAAAGCCAATGGGTTTCACAATAATATAAAGATGCTCTGTATTCATATCACACAATTTTGCGAACCCTCTTCTTCTTAATGGGCTATTTTTAATAAAGTTTATAACTTTTACAATAACTTCAAATACCATTAGCAAATCTTCACTCATACATTTTGAAGTGAGTGATTATCTATGTATCACACAATGTATCCAAATTGCACGAGGAACTAACTACCTTTCATAAACTAAGGTTTGTAAACCAGCAATTCATCCTGCCATAGTTTGAGCTCCATCTGTACACATCCCAACATAATTCTTCCAAAAACTACCCGTTTCATTTAAAAAGATAATCATATTGAAAAACTCTCTATTCACCATTCATATGATTATTCATGAATGTAATGCAATATAGAAAATTTCTTCTTGATTAAACAAGATATGAATCATATAGCAAACTGGGTTATCATCATCAGAATTTGCACCCATTATCAAGTCACTGCAGAATGAAGATCTCTCTGGAGTTTCTCTGAATTTCAGCCTTTCTTTTCCTTATCACAGTAGCAAATGTCCTTATTTCATCCTCCCACCTCTCATATGGTGTCTTTATTAAATCTTTGACAATTTTTTGGGATCTAATTTGAGACTTCAATTGTCCATCTATTATTATCTCTTCTAGTTTTTTGGGATCTAATTTGAGACTTCAATTGTCCATCTATTATTATCTCTTCTAGAAATATGTGCAACTTAGCTCCATTTCCCATCTTTCAATTTTTTCAATGATATCAGTTTGTTTTCTGATTAATGTGTTTCCACCCTTCAGTGAGTGGTCCAAAGTCTCCATATTGCTCTTCTTTTAAGTGTCCACATATCAGATTTATAAGTTAGAAATGGCAGCACATTTATTACATAGGCATATTTCCTTTTAATATTAAGTTATTTCTACCAAAAGTACTCCATCCAAGTTTATTTCATCCATTGTATTTCTGATTGTATTAATAATCTGACCAAGTTGTTTATAGTTGTTAATTTCTTCTAATTCATCATTATCAATCTTTATTTTCTTCTTTTGAAAAAAATCATTAAATATTATTTTAGACTTTTTTAGCATTTATCTTTAACTTTACTTTTATTTGATAACTCCTGAAACCTTTCTTGAAGCTATGAGACTTTACTTGTAAAAATAACCACATCATCTGCAAAAACTAGATTTAAATAAAACTCCATTTACTTTTACTTCTTTAGCTTCCTATTTTAATCCACAAACTGTTTCATGTAAAACTGGTGGAAATTGCCCTATCATATACACTTCTTAAAGTTAATCTTAATAACACCATGTAATTTAATTATTGCTGTTATTATTGATAAATATTCTTTAAAATATGACCATATCCTGAATCTGTATCTTGATGATCCATTGCTTTAATCACTAAGGAAATGCTTATAGAATCAAATTGTTTTTGATAATTTAATAATCCAAAGCATAATGGCAATTAACATTCATTGTTCCTTTCCATATTTTTTCTCAATACATGGATGTGATCCATTATCCTAAAACCACTTTTAAAAACCAGCTTGTTCTTTTGATTGATTAAAATCCAGAGTTCACTGTAGATAAGTTATAATTATCTTGATAAACATTTTATATAGAACTGATAGAAAATTGATGTCTGTAATTTGTAATATATTCTTTATCATTTTTCTTAAATATCAAAATTACTACTACATTCTTCTAAACACCTGAGACATTTTTATCATTTAGACATTTTGGTATATAACTTTGCCAATAATTTCTTCATCTGCTTCTTTTAAGATAATTATAATTCTATCATTTTCTGAAGCTTTTTATCTGTCTCATTTTTCCATTTAAAATGCTGGGCAATTCAGAAGATGTAGTAATTATAGGGGGTACTTAGTTTTCTTGTTCTTTATTACTATATGATTTTTTTAATAAAACTTCCACACACTTCATGAAGGCATCTCTCTTTTTAATAATACTTCCAACTTTTTCTCTTTTTTTATTGCAGAAATGAGATTCCTATCAATACTAATATGTTGTTTTATACTTTTGATACTTTTTTTTAATTTTACTATTCTTAAAGGATTATTTTTATATATTTTTCTTGTTCTTTCTTTTCGTCATACATTACCGTGCTTCAGTAGAAAATTCACTGGTAAATTACTGCTTTTAGTATCACCTATCTATGATGCAGTTCTTAATAGTGTATCAGTTATCTTCTCATTTATTTCCTTCAAGTCTGAGCCATTTTCCAAATCTATTAATAGTTTTAAATGATTAGCAAGTTCTAATTTAAATTCATTGGAGTATTTCCTAAAGTTTTGAAATATCAACTATTAATATTGACTTTCTAATTAGTCTTCATTTCTCTAATTTAGCATTAACATGTATATCTACGATCACTTCCTGTGTTTTTTCTATTAAGAACATTACAATCTTGAAATATGTATTTTCTGCTACTCAAATTGTAATTAACTTCTATATATCTATGGGCTTTTATCATTTTTCTGAAAGAAAGAATTCATAATATTAAATTTTTATTCTTCTGTGAACTCCACAAGTATGTGTTCCCTTTTATTTATACCATCATAATCAAATTTACTCTCCATACTTTCGTCTTTCAATCATTTACCATTTTTAGCATTAAAGTCTCCCATGAAATTTTAAAATGTTTAGTGGGATCAAAAGCAATTTGTACTTCTACATAAAAAGTCTCGCTTCTTCATTGCAATGTGAATTTGTTGGAACATAAATCTTCCATTAAGTTGAATAACTAATCTTGCTATTTTTATCTGATACACTATCATTCTCCACAGAGTTGTTCATTCAATTTTTATATTTAATGAAATCCACTGAATTCATTATTTCATTATTTGTATCTTTATAATAAAGTACATGTCCACTATTTAAATCAATTATCTTTCCTCTTTTCTTCTAACTTCACAAAATCTAATGATGTTCAATTCAACATTAGACAGTTGTTCTAATTTGTGCAATCTTCCTTAGATTAAAGTAATTTGCAATTGTAAATACCTACATGAAAGTTGGTTATTGAATTGCATTCTAGATCCACAATCAAGGGATTCTTAGCACCCTCCAATTTTGGCTGACAACTGTCTTGGCTACCTACTTTATGGCCATAATTTAGTTCTGTCTGTCATAATTGTAAATATCTATTTAAAAAAACTTCATTTTTGTACCTTCAAGAAAACTTAAGTGAGCCCTAAACATCATATTGTGTAAGCATAGGTATGGGATGATAGTGAATATGGTTATTAAAGAACCAAAAACTCCAAAATCCACAAGCTAGAAACTAGTCTGGGAATATTAGATGAATGGGCACAAGATACGGATTTTATGTGCAAATCTTCTTGCATTCATTGATTACTCTGACTTGCACTGGGTAGCATTACTATATAGAGGTTTTTGCCTCTGTTTTAAAAGCTTGTGTGAGCATAGGGAATGGTGTTCATGTGATGTTTAGTAGTTTAATAGCCTGATGGGATGATGATGACTATGGTTATTAAAGAACCAAAGACTCCAAAATGTATAGATGCTGAATTGGGTTTAGATCTATATTACTATACAAGTGAATGAACTTGAATTGAAAACATTATTGATTCATAGCTTTATAGATACTCAAAAAATAAAAAGGTGATTGCTGGAGGATTGCATTAAATTCTAAGACCAAAGAGCAATGTTCTCAAATCCAGGGCTCCCCACTGATGAAAACCACAAGCTAGAAACTAGTCTGGAGATATTGGCAGAATAGGCACTAGACAGGGATTTTATGTATAAACCTTCTTGCATCCATTGAATTATCTAGCTTTAACTAGTTGTAAGGAGAGTGTTGCTTCTGTTTAAAACTCAAGTGATAAATATTTAGTTAAGAATGGTAAGTAAGAAGAAAGACTGGTCTTTCTTGATTTTAAACTAAGATGTAAACAGCCAATAAACTCACCATGCTGGATGGTGCATGTTGATGAGTAGCCAATCCATGTTTGTAGACAATATGAATATTCACATATTAATAACAGCTGCAACAATAGTGTATAGATTGTACATTAGGCATTTTCCTGGAATGGTTCCTTACAACTTCAAAAAGAGTCAAAAAATCACATTTCATTCTGAGTAAACTCCTCTCTACAGCTAAACTGGGTTATTTGAAGTAAATAATTAATAAAAGAAATTATAACGTTAACAGTTTACACTGACTGAATAATAATTAAAAAAAAACAAATTATTTGAATATATATTTGACAAAAACAAACATGTAAGTGCAGATAAAAAAGAGATTGTCATTTTAAGTTAGGTATAAAAAAATAGAAAAAGAAATATCTTCATTTCAAAGTAGACATTTTTGGAAAAAGATAAAAAAAAAAAATACAGATAAAGAAAAAAGAAGTTACATATAAAATAAAAATAGAAAAAAAGAAAATACCTTTATTTCACAGTTGGCATTGCTATGTATGTGCTCCAACAGAAGCCATAAAATAAAAAATTCAATTATAATTAATAGCACAATGAATTAGTCATTTTAATTTTGCAAACTTTTTTATCATAGGAAAAGATTTTTCCAGTTGGACAATTAATGCATCAGATATATCCTTATATCTTTTCTGTGTTCATCCATCTATTATCATCCATCTATTTGTCTTTTTGCCCTATTCTTCCTGACCAACTATCTATCAATATGTCTATCAATCCATATACTGATTGGTTGATAAGTCAATGGGTTGGTTTGTGTGTCTATCTATCCATTTAATCATCTATCTATCTAACTTTATCTCTCAGTTTCTATATATTAAATACAGTAATATTTATATAAATCTAACTTATTTTATTAGAAGTACTTTCGACTATATTCCTTTAGTCTTTGTCAACTATATAACATTGGATAACTAAACTTCATTATCTATTATATTTGATCATAATAAAACTTATAAATACGGATATAAATTTGATTATAAAAACATAAACATTATACAAATTGAACGTTGCCACAATAAACATAAAATAAAAGAGGCTATATTAATTTCAAGAAATTGTCAAATGCTAATGAATCATCAAACACTAAAATAACAGAATTGTGGGAGAACTGAATTGAATTATGGGAGTAACGAAATGATGTCTCATTTTAATTATTCAACATTATATACTTGACAAATACTATAAGGAATATAGTCGAAAGTAATTCTAATAAAATTTCATTAAATTTATATGAATATTACTGTTATTGTATTTAATATATATATATAAATTTGAATATTACATATATTTTGGAAAGAATACAGACATCAAACTTAATTTATTATATATATATATAATAACACTAATGCCAAATGTTACATTAACTTCAGCATAGCTATCTTGTGAAACAAACATAAAGTCTGAATAATGCAGCATAGGTAAAAGGTCAATCTCTTATCTCATAAGCTGTGAAATTGTTAAGCATGTTGAAAATCAGATCTATTTAAACAAGAAGTAAACAACTAAATCAGCAAAGCTCTTAATTGCTAATAAACAAGCATATTTTCACTTATGTAAACAAAGAAATCTAATATATAACTATTCTTTTATTTGAAATACATAATCAGATGTTGAAGACTGTGATCTCATAAAGTCACATGATCACCATTTCTTATGCTTGCTCATAACTGTTATTACAACAGGCAAAACTCTCCATACAGTAGTGCCACTCAATGCAAGCCAGAGTAATCAGTGGATGCCAGAAGACTTGTGCATAAAATCCATATCTAGCGCCTACTCATCCAATATCCCCAGACTAGTTTCTAGCTTGTGACTTTCATCAGTGAGGAGCTTTGGATTTGAGAGCACTGCGCCTATATCTCATAAAGTAAATAATTTATTTTATATATAAATGCCGGAGCATATCAAGGTATTTAAAATAACAAATAAATTATGCACTCTATGAAACTTCAACTTCTTATCTTCTATTTACATATATACTCTGACAAGTAGGTGCACAAATGTAATGATATTAGGGCTCATAATAATGATCATAAGTTTGGAAACTTGTGATGCTATAGCTAGTTATAATCTTTTTCATTTATTGGTTGTGTTCACTATCTTTCATTTTCTCTTCTCTAGCAATCCTTTAAAAAAAATCTTTTCTGTCTTTAGTCTTCTATTTTGCCTTTTTTTTTGTTTGATTTGCTCATTTTTTCAAAATTAATTGCTATTAATTAATATTTAGATTGAACAGCAGGAATAAAGATAGATGATGGTAAATGTAGTTGTGTCAAAAACATCACTTCAAAATATACAGAGAAAGGTTAGAGATAAGAGGGTCCCTCTTATCTTTATAAAGTCAAATCTTGCGTTATGATTTGTAGAGATCTCTCTTGCTAAAATTAAGCACTCAGGTGCATGTACTAAGGTTTTAGCCTTATATAAGTATTACACTTATTTTACGTATTATATTGAAATTTTATGAATAAGTAGAATCACATTTACAAATCACAAGGAGTCAACACTGATTGATAAAATTTATTTATAATAGTAAATGTAACAACTTTATGTATAAAAATAATAACTGGACTTCGTAGGGTGTGAAATTATTTCCATATTCAAAGATGGATGAAATTTCAATATTTCATTGTTTAAACATATTGTTGTAACCAAACATATTAAGAGTTGTATAATCAATTATACAAAAATAGTTTCATTCCATAAAATTCATTTAATTAGCACCTCACTACACATATATGTATTTTTTTAAAATAGAAATTATTATTTTTTTAGCATCTTCTAATTTTTTTTCCCCTCATTTTTAGCATCTTATAATTTTTTATCCCTCATCCCAAATCGAAGTCATGATTTTACCTTCTACTTTAATATTTTAGGATATTTTAACAGATTAATTTATCATCCAATTTACTCCTTTGTATTTAAAACTTAACTTTTTATGGATTAAAAGCAAGATCTTTTAATATTATAAATACCACTTACTGGAAATAGAACTGTTCTATCCATAAGGACTTCTCGATCCATTCCAGAATATACTGGCAATCTAGAAGGATAAGGAAAAAGAAATTCCCTGACACAGTCTTCATAGCATGCCAGTAAAAGTCCTCCTTCAGGATTGTCTGCTTTTTGTATGAGCTCGAAAAGTACAAGATCTTCTAAAAAAAATTATTTAAAAGAGAACTCAGTGTATGATTTTTATATTTAATGGTTTAATTTTAACTCTATTCTAAACATACCTTCTAACAATTCTAGAAGTTGAACAGGATCAGAGCATCGTGAAAATATCTATAAAAGTACATTCGTATACATAAATCACAACATTCATTGCTTAAATAAACCAATTACAATAGCAGCATCTATTGTTAATGCAACCTCAATAGATTATAAATGGATTTCTTTATTGTTTATTAAGGTTGTCTTGACAACAGACTATTGATATTCTATTGATTTATTTAAGTTTTACTGTTAAGATGTGATTACATATGATAACCAGTTAGCTATTGACAATTCTGATTTAAAATATATATAACTAAAAAACATATACAAGATTATATATTAAATATATAGATAAATAATTTTATGATTACTTTCTCAAAGCCAAAGTGGCAAATGGAACCCAATAATTCTATTTTACTAACCAAACACACACACACACACACATATATATATATTGTAACCTTCTCCTCTGATCATTGGACAATTAGGCCTACACATTTCTGGGTGCCATAATCCCAATTGCCTTTCCCACTAATCTAACTAGTCCAATTTACATGATAAACCAAAGATGATTTCTTTATTAGCTAAGCTCCCATGAAACTATAATCTTAGAGAAGATCACAAGGTGATTAATAATTTCTGGTTAAACTAACCTCAAAATCCACAAACCAGCAAACAAAAATAAAATTATAAAATAAACTTTGTATTTGTCAAACTAATAAATAGATCGATGGAATGAATATGAAATTAGAAGTATAAATTAGGCCATAAATAAATGAGGGTGTAAATGATTAAATGAATGATGAAAATAAGTAATAATTAAATAATAAATAAAATGAGTCTGAGAATCAAGATGTGTAAGAGTTAATGGATGATTAAGATGAGAATGGAATAAGAGCTAATGAATGATGAGTGAATTAGGATAATGAATTAGGATGAAAAAAGAGAATAAAGAAAGATTGAAATGACACGAGAGGAATGATGATGATGAAAGATTATGCACAGAACTCTAAATTTGATATTGAATTAAATAATAATAAGACAATTAAATAAAATACAGATTCTAAGCTTACTAAGACCAGAATATTCACCATAAAGTCAAAACCAACTATACATTTCAGACAAAAGAAGTAATAGATACTTTAAAGTTTGGTAGACCTTATATCTCACGGTGAATGTAACACAATTCCACTCTAATTACAATAATTAACTGGATATCAATTTACCATAAATTCCAATCCTATCACAAATTGATATAATTTATTCTTCTCAGGGTTCATATAGCTTAAAGGGTGATATACAAGATATACTTGGGTCAGTGAGAGGAATTTTGCCACTACCCAAGCATAACACACACCAAATAGCTCTTAATAATGAACTGAATTACTAAACAATATTCAATAATTTCAAATAAATTCCCTAACTCTGCTAAACTTTAAGCTTCAATAAGTAAGAGTAATTTTTCAATAGCTAAATGTAATAGCTTTCCAACTTTCTTTCTCCGTTAATTAAAAACAAGGTGAGAAAGACCAGTGAATGATAGATCTGTGGATTCAGATGAACTGATCAAACCAATATTAGGTTTTAAATCTTTTAGTATAACACTTAAGCTAATATTCTTTAGGTTAGTATGTTTAATTATTAAGTTAGGATGCCCTAGATATACTCATAAATTATAGGGCTTAACACAATTATTCTGATATACCTACATATAGTGACTCTTGCAATATTGATTGATGACAATTTCCCTATAATCACAGAATATGTCAATAGCAATAACAAATATAATGTGTGGTGTGTGTTGATTAGCAATAAGAATACTGAAGACTAAATAAATTTTTAACACAACAATATTTATTTACATTATGTACAAGTCTCTTTCAGACACCTTACACAGATAAATCCATTCTAAAATTAGGGATGGAAATTAATGATGTGGTAAGTAATGACCAACTAATATATGACAAACGTTTTTGATATGTTTCTTTATTATTCTATCAGGTAGACTAAGACAGTTAAACTTATTTGAGCTATCTTAGCATTGAAATTGCAAACAAAATGTATTAATATCCTTTGGATATACACAACTTTTAAATATAAAAGAAAAAAACCTCTAAATTACAATTTATTATATCAAACTGTAGCTGTTTGAGTTATTATAATATGATAAGGGCAATTATCACACTCCAATACAAGTAATAATTTATTATAATTTACTATATAAAAAAAATTCATTACATTGATGTGGGGCAAACATCATCAGTTAAATGCACAGATGACACCAAAAACATTCATTATGTCTACAACTTAACCATTTATTAATTGACTGGTCTTACTAATTCATCAGTAAATACCTACTTGTTGAAAACCAATCCACATTGTCTATATACATGCCTTGCTCTTTTATGTAGAGGTTCTACAAATACTAGTAAGTTTTGGTTGGTCTGTTTATAAACTGATAAAGATTACACAACATCAAAAATACACCATTTCAATTAGACAGCACTATAGCAATATCGGTGTCCCATAATCTGACTTTTATCTTATCCTTGCCATTCGATTTAAAAAAAAAACACTACATTTTATCATACACGGTGGAATATTAACTATATAACTTCTTGAGGGATCTAAATAAAGGAGGCTCTACGAAACAACATGATAGTTGTATATCAAGAAACAGCATAATAGTTGTATAAGAATATGGCCAATTCTGATATCTTTTCATAGGTATAAAAGTGTGGGCAGTGCCTCTTCACTGGAAAACAGAATTCAGACCATGGGATCATCTTTTTTTAGGCTTAACTATGCTCTAAGCACTAATTCTTAATCAGCCCCAACAATATCATCCTCCCATATTAATCAACAATGGGGAATTCTTCATCATCCCATGTACAATATTAATTATTATTATATTTAAGGCTCTTATATGTAGCCCAAACTCATCCTAGAATCTATCACAAATTCTGATTAATACAATAGCAAGGTAAAACAACACTAATAATTTAAGTGGAAACATAAATATTCCATTGCACATTGCAGAGACTGTTAATGTTTTATAAACAGACCACCAATATCAGTAAAATACCCTTTAATTATTTCAAAATAATAATTATACCTTTTATTATAGCAAGCCATGTACATGTAAACAAGGAGGATTAAACTACATTTTGTATTTAAAGTGGACATTCCCGTTCATAAGCCAAATTAAGCAATAATAATAAAAAAAAATACTTATTAAATTATTTTAGATAATAGAACAATGGTATCATTATGTGTATATTTTTGACCAGTTTGGGTCTATTTGTTCCCCTCCTCAATATAATATTAACATCTGTTTTAGCAGTGAAAGAGATAAACATTTCTCTTTCTTCCCAGACAAATAATATTTAACATTATGCTTTCCCTTCATTGGGAAAATAATATAAATATGGATAATAAATGTATATAACTTTATACACAGCTACATCATTACTTAGTATATTCTATACCCTGCCATATATATATAAAAAAAAACTAATACCTGAATAAGACATTAAAGAAAAAAAAACCCATTACAATATTATATATAGCAATTAACAAACTAAACAAACATTACATTTTCTACCATTGGACTTTATCAAAGTTTGATTCGTTGATAAGCAAACATTCTTGAGTAATATATATATTGGTTATCCGGTTCAATATTAACATCTTCAGACAAAACTCAAACATTTCTCCAATGGCAATAGAAATCCTTTATCGGTTTGTGTACTAATGTAAGCATACTGAACCAATATTAAAACATTTTTGAGAATAAGTCACTTAAAATAGGTTTAATTAATATCTATTGATTTGTCTATTTTTGTTTTCATCTGCGCGACTCTCTGTCATACTCTTAAATAATCTGGGTGATTTTAAAACCGTTTGAAATATTATCACGTTGCAAGTTATTCACTAACGATAAAATAAATAAATATTTTTTTCATTTCCCTTTTATCAGCAAATTATGATGTTTTAAGTTATACTGAGAAGAATCCATTTAATTATAAATACGATCTTCTAAGCAATTTTAATTAATATGTAACATATATTTTTCCAAATGTAGCACAATTATAATCAGTTTATTACGATCTTTGAAAATAAACTTTTAAATCATTTATGAATATTGTTTACTTTGTTTTTCCCGTCCACAGTAATTGTTACAATCTTAAATAATCTGGGTAATTTTAAACACTTAAAATATTATTACTTTATATGTTGTATAATCAAGGGAAAAAAATCAATATTTCTTTATTCACTATTATTGGCAATTTATTTCATATTTAAGAATGTTAAGCAGAATTGATTTAATAGTAAGCAATTATTAATAATATATATACGTGACTGCTTCTCGGGGAATATTTGAGCAGATGATTTCTTTCCCCAATGAAATAAGAAATACTTTATGCACTTTTCTTTTCAAACTAATTATTTTATATGATTTAAAGTGAAATTTTAATTTCTTCATTATTTCTTGAAACTTTTCTTAAAATGATTTAAAATATTTTCTTGAAATATTAATTTATACACAAACAGATTTTTCTGCTTAATGCTGCATTAATGGCAGCGCAAAAATTAAAATACTTTAATCTCTTTTTTTTTTTTCAGTCTAAATAACTTTTGTGTTATGATTAGTTCTGATAATTGATCAAAATAAAGAAAACAAAAATAATTGCTTACGTTTTCTGGTATTATTTTTCATTCCAAATGGTACATGTTTCTGCAAATACTTATTCAAATAGCAGTCCTGCCAATGTTTCCTTCAGTAGGCAAAGTTAAGAATCCAAGATCGATGAAAAGTAGTGTAGAGATTTCACAGGGTTATTGAGTTTACTCCATAGTATTCAAATCCATATATTTATGAAATTTTGTCCCAATTAATTTTAAAAAAAATATTATTTTCTAGCTTATTTCTTCTCTTTTACTTCAGAAGTGGAGTTGTAGTCTTGTTCAATTTACATTTCTTAGAGTAGTCAGCCTCCCCCTACAAACTTTTATATTATATACTTCATATTACATGGCAGGATTGGTTCTGAATGAGCCAATCACTGTAAAATGTGAATAAATTAAGTTTGATCCCTCTAGTGAGAATCATCTAGACTGATGCATTTCAATTTACATTAAAATATAGTATATTTAAAGATTGTTTATAAAAAAAATTAGAAGACTTATAAATTGATTTTGCTGTTTATTTTTAATTATTGTTTAACAATACCAACAAATAAAGTGTTAAATATTTTATATGCTTCCCAATAATATTTTAATACTATTAAAACAACATTTGAAATAGCTCCCACTGGAACAATATGATAAAATGCTTATGGGATTTATATCCACTCTATCAGACTTTCCAGTGTCTCACAAACAATCAAGACCATCATCACTTTTTAAGATATTTATGAGTGCTTTTGTTTTAATTGGAAAATCTATAATCCAATAAGCCTTTTAATATATATAATTAATATTTACGCACTACTTTTCAATAATTTATAACTTATTACAATTTTAAAATTTTAAATTTTACACATTTATCCACTGGATAAAACCTACTATCTTTGAGCCAAAACATATGTTTACAATATATAAATATAATTCAGATGAAATTTGATTCATGAACTTCAATTCCGAATCTGACACTCTATCATTAAGCCAAATCACTATCTGAAAAAAAAAAAATCCAAACTTGTTGAAAAAACAAACCAAGAAAACTGAATTTCAATTTGAACCTGTACCAGTCAAAACATGTTTATCCATCTAACATGAGCTGGAACTCACTAAATGTACTTCAAACCCAGTCCAGCCCAAGATTTAGGTCAGGGACCAACCTGGATTCGAACCCACTTCATAAGCTCCAGATCAAACACCTAATGAATAACATAATAGTGATGGCATATGAGAATTAATTTTAAATCCGGCCGACTAGGAGAGCGGAGAAGACAATGAGACATCTATTGACTATGACTAAACTAACATATATATCAACTAGGCTGTACATTTGGAAGTGGAGAAAAAGAAGAAATTTGAACTACTCAAATAAGTTAGACAATAAAATATAGTTTAATATACTGATGAATTATTATACATTAATTATAGAAATTAGTGTGTGCGTGAATGAGCAAGCGATAGATAATTACATAGTGTCATTCATGCTATTATTTCTCATATGCTCTTTATTAGCTAAATAATATATTACAAATAAACACACATCTTTGGTGGGTCCAATATTAAGATGCCAATCGAATATTAAAAAGAATTATGATAATACTGCCATTAACGCTTTGATTGACGGTTCAGAAACATGGTGACTAAAATATATTTTTGTAGGAGCGTTCCGAAATTCATTATACATATGATATAAACTATTTTAACGCCATTGAGGTCGTGAAAATAAATAAGATACATTTGAAAAACATATTTGAAAATGACATTTGATTAGATGACAAAATATTTAATGAAAAATTATTTTAACGATAGTAAGATGAACGCTTTATTTTCCCCATGGCATATAGATACTCTTAAATATAGATATATAAATTATGATGGTGAGATTGTATATGATTGAAATAAACTTAATTAATAAATAGAAGTAATTGGCATTTATATATATCTTTTAAGCAAAGCTTAATTTTAATATTAGAGCATTAAAACTGGGTCATGAAGCAACAGAAATACTAATACAAATAAGTTTGCGGTGCTGACATAATAGCCTAAAATAACAGGAAAAGTCGTGCTTCTGGATAAAAAACGAAATGGATGGGCATAGTGTGTGCCAGACTTAGGGGTCACCACCAGAGGCCTGTTTATATAAAGAAATGGATGGGCATAGCGTGTGCCAGACTTAGGGGTCACCACCAGTGGCCTTTTTATACGAAGAAAGAATATGCATAGCGTGTGCCAAACTTACGGGTCACCACCAGAGGCATTTTATACTAAATAAATGTGGTTCCAGATAGCTCAACTATCTATGGAAAAATATATGAAAAGAAATCTATGAGTTCGAACTTGTCGTAACCCCCAGATTAAGAAGCACATATATATAAAACACGAAGATTGGCCAAATGTCAGAAACGCAGTAATGATACATGTCTCTAACAACATTGAATAAATTTTACTGCTTTAAAATAAATGACCCTTGTTTGAATACTATAATACGCCATGCAATTATAATATATATATATAGAGAGAGAATATTTAGATTTCATTTACTTAAAATATACTTGAAGATTTTATATAGCAAAAGAAACATTAAGATTTAGATTTCAAATTAATAAAATATACGTTAAGATTTGATTAAGTAAAAGAGACATTAAGATTTTTCCCCATCCCTTTTTCTGTTATTTAAAATAAAACAATCCCATCTTCGTTGATTTTACAATAACTGAAATATTTAAATAAAAGATTTGAAATTTTAAGAGTATGAAAAATGAAGTAAGATTAGCAGTTATATATAAAACAAATTATAAGTCACTCTTTCAGAATTTAATAAATAATTATAAAATAAATGTTTCAGAGCATTAATTAGCTTGAGTTCTGGATTTTCCCCTGGTAGAAAATCCAGAGTTAAAAATATATATATATATATTATATTAAAACATAAATAGAATGTTGGCTCGTAAAACAATCTGGCAAGTGTATTAATCAACAATACGTTATATTTTAAGGGAACGTTAATAAACTTGATTCATGAAAGTTTACTTAAAAGACAAAAAAGATTTTTACAAATTAAGCTCACCAGTTTGTTTGAGATTGGCAAAATAATAATAATAATAATAATAATAATAATAATCATCATCATCATCATCATCATAATAATAATAATAATAATAATAATAATAATAATAATAATAATAATAATAATAATAATAATAATAATAATAATAATAATAATAATAATAATAATAATAATAATAATAATAATAATAAAAAAAGCATATATATAAAATCAAGTAATAAATACATATAAATAAATGATTGCACCAAAGTTAAAAGAAAGTTAGAGCATATGAGAGAAAATTAGATTTATAAAATCATTTAACAGCAAAAATCATTTAAGAGCAAATTACATTTACATATTAATTTAAAAGATAGAAAATTGAACAATATGTTAGAAATCTTGATAGCAGGATTTGAGATTAGTGAAGCTAGATTCATTTTCAAATAGTAGCATAAAAGTTACCTTGTGCAAATTTAATAAGTCTATTTTCAAAGTACGGCTCATGCATGGCAAATTGAGGATCCAAATGAATTCTTCTTGGTGACAGCAAGCTTCTCCATTAGCATTTTTAAAAGTTCTCCATCGGATCTTTACTTTCTTTCAGGGCAGCAGTTAGATGGTACATTAGTGGGAAGAATGACCCACCAGGGTCAGCAAGAGGGTGGATTTATGACTACATCATTTTAGATTTCAAGCAATGTATAGTATGTTTACAATCCGATTTTTCACTAGTAGCTAATCTCCTCTGTGATTCAAAATTCAGTCATTTTATACCTTTTCTTTTATCAGTTGTTTTTGAAGATGCAACTGTAAGATAATGTCCAAAAATAAATTCAAATCTATTTCCAGATCAGAAATAGATTTGACAACATGTTTTTTAACAAAATTATCTCCAATCCCAATCCCCTTTTAAGTAAAACTTTAATTAAAAAATATCTACCCCAGATTAAAACAACAGTGCCCCCAACCCTTAATTATTTTTGGACAATTAACAACAGTCACATCTTCCATATTGGATTTTATAAAAAATATACAGTTTAATAGAAAAACAAGCAATTTAAAAAGAAAAAGCTAAAAATGACATATAATAAATATTTAAAAAACATCAATATTTTGTTAGTAAGTTTTGCTCCTATATATATATTTGAGCCGCATCTATAATACTTTAATAAAAAAGAACCAACAATTAACAAAAAGAATTAATAATAATTTTAAAACATGTTATTGAAACATTAAATTTTATAATTTAGGCACGCATCTCAAATATATACCTGAAATATATATACACGACAAAAGGAGCGGGATGGGAATTAGGGATTTAAACATGGGTTAGTAGGTAGAAACATGAAGCACAATCTTAAGCTAAGATTTACTGCTTCAAACCTAAGTCATTGATATGACAGGTGGTTATCAATCATAGTATCATGAGAGTCTTTTCAATATATGCACTGTATATATAGCTAAAAATTAAAAGTATATGCTTTTAAAATGGTAATTTAAATAATCCTTTTAACAATCATATCTTACCTTTTCAAATCGAAACTTTTCATGAAATAGAAGTGGAAAAACAGGAGGAACAGCTTTAGTTCGCCGATGCTGGTCCAACAAGCAAATGCTAATGTAAACACAATCTCTATCTTGTAGCCATACTCCAGGACATGAGACCTTACAATATATATTAATATAATTATTTTTATTCAACATGTATTTACAAAATTTAATTAAAAAATTTAAAAATTATATGACATATTAATCGTAAAATAAAAATGCACCCCCCCATCCCCTAGCTATATAATAGCTAATATAGTATTATTTAATGCAAAAAAAGCTTATTTTCCCAACATAGTATTGCCTTCCGGGCCAAGATTAGATTGGTACATAAATTTTCGAGGCATTCCCTGGTAGGTATTATGTGAATATGGCAAACGATCTTTAAAACAAATTTGTACAAAGATAATATGGATTAAACACAGCACTAATATTTTTGAAATTCTATATTACTTTTATAGCAATTATGGGTGAAAGGTACAAAAATATTAAAGTAATATATTAATTATATATTTAATTTACTTATACGAATGTTTCTTATATATATATATATATATATATATATAATCAGAGGAATTTAAACACAGGATTTTTCCTTTCTATTCATCCCCTGCACCATCTCAAGCAACCGATGCATACGTCCACACATGTGAAAAAGATACATGATCCCCAATATATGTAAGCCATCCATATCACTGAAAATCTGAGGACGAAATGCTCAAAGCCCTTGGTGATTGCCAATATTATAGCTATACCCATGTTGATCTTAAGTCAATCTGCCCCCTTATATGTTGTACTTTAATATGTCCATTTAAATACACAGAAGAGGGATGGGCATAATACAGACTGAATATGTAATATTTAAATACAAATATAATGTATATATTTAACCTAGATTTAATTAAAGGGGATTTGAACCCATACTTTCAAGTTTCCCTACAGATATTCACTCATCAATATAAGCAATACACATGACCACATACATGTAAAAAAGATAAATGATCTTTGATTACATATTTTATGCTGAACCAGTAATCATCAGTTGGTCCAAATCATCATCTCCCCCACATATATATAATCAGCGCTCAGTTTATTTTAAGATAACAAATGTACACACTTTAATGAACAGACTTCAATTCTCTCCACTCTTCAGTCTTCCATATACATGGGTATGACTAAAATATTGGCACCATCAAGGGCTTTGAGCATTCCATTATCAGATTTTCAGTAATATGGATGGCTGAGGAGTTGTAGAATGGAGGGGATTGAAACCTGTCCATTAAAGTGTGTAGATTTTCTATCTTAATATAAACCAAGCACTGATTATATATATATGTATAAGAGATGATCCGGACCAACTGATGAGTACTGATTCAGCATGAAATATGTATATTGGAGATCATTTATCTTTTTTACATGAATGTGACCATGTGTATCAGTTATGCTGGATAGAGTGGACGAATGTAGGGAGCTTGAAAACCTGGTCTCAAATCCCTTTTAATTACATCTAGGTTAAGTATATATAATATACTTGTATTTCAATATTACATATTCAGCCTGTATTTTGCCCATCCCTCTTCTGGGTATTTAAATGGACATATTAAGGTCCTACATATGAGGGGTCAGATTGATTTAAGATCAACATAGGTATGACTATAATATTGGCAGAATCAAGGACTTTGATAATTTATCATCAGATTTTCAGTGATATGGATGGCTGAAGAGTTGTAGAGTGGAGAGGATGTCCATTTAAAGTATGAACATTTGCTATCTTAATATAAAACGATCACTGATTATATATGTGTGTGTGGGAGATAATGATCCAAATCAATTGATGAGTACTGTTTCAGTATGGAATACATTTATTGGATATCATTTATTTTTTAAATATGTGGTTGTGTGTATCAGTTACACTGGATGACTTCAGGAGCTTGAAAGTCTGGGTTCAAATTCCTTTTAATTACATCTAGAGTAAGTATACATGTTATACTTATATTTCAATATTATATATATCAAAATTACCCCAAATTCACAATTCAAGCAGATTAGCCAAAGAAAATAAACCCTAAAACACAACCCATGGTTTCACTGTTACAAGCAGACTTGTCGAGAGTAAAGGACTACAAGATAACACATTTATACTAAACATTACCCACAATTCCACTTACACCCTATACATCCTTAATATTAAAATAACTTAAATAAGTTAATTGCTTCAGAATCATAAATTTTTAATAATAAAGATTCTTTTTTTTAATTTCATTTCTTTCAAAGAAGACAATCTTAGCCTCATCAAAAGTAATAGTATGGTCTGTATCTTTTTTATGAATATATTACCAAATTTACCATTTTCTTTATTTTGCTGAAATATCTTATATACTCTACTTTGAACACTTTTTACCAAAACCTTTTATTGTACGTATATGCATACATAATATTACATTTTGACTGTCATGCAGTCTTCTCCAGAGCTATGATATAATGAACAAAATAAAGTTCATAACTATATAAATAATACCATAAAAATGTAAACAATAAAATTAATTAAAAAACATAAAGCATAATAAAACTAAAATAAATATAATCAAATACAAAATAATCCAGTTAATACAAAATAAATATAAATTATACATGTGTATTCCTGACTGTATATACATATTCATGAACAACTATTAACTTAAATATATTAATCATTTTTATTATTTTTAATCTTTTAATTACTTTTATTCATTATAAACTTAAACTTTAATTTTATTAGTTCAATCTTAATAAAATACTTATTAATTTTATTTTCATATAATTCTCAGTTCAACCTCAATTCATTTATTAATATTCTTTTTAATTTTTAAAGCATATAATATCTATTACTGTTTTATTCATTCTTCTGTTAATAATATATATATATTAATATCTAAAAAACTATAAATATTGTAATCTTTCAACTTATTGACATTAACTTTAATTTAATGTATTTTTATACTGTTTACAATGTACATTACATATTCAACGTCAAATAAATTTACTTTTTGAAAAAAAAAAATAATAATAATTTTTTAAAAGTAAAAAAACCTTTTTTTAAAAAAAATTATCTTCTCCCCTAGTTCCCTCTATTATCTCCTATTTAAACTAATTATATCTATAATCACTACAACTCTTAATTTATACATATTTAATACAATATTAATAACATCTATGTTCTTTATTATTTTTACAATGCTTTTTTACAAACTAATGTGAAATCTTCAGAACTATAACAAACATAATTTTACATTATATATATATCTTGCAATCATTATTTAATTATTACCTTTTTATATATTATTTATTTTATATATTATATTTAATTCACTTTAACTTTTATTACTATTATTATATAACTCTTTTATAAATTTATATTATACTATTTTATATGTAAATATTATGCTAAGTTTTTTTCCCCTTAATATGTACTACCTATATTTATGTTTATACTCCTATGTAACCATATTTTTACAACCCATAATTCATTTATAAGTAATTTTATATATTTTCCTCTATATATCTTTTTTAAGAACTATATTTATATCTATATCATCCTAATGCCAAAATCTCTATTAAATTTTGGTTTTATCTTTCTTATTAGTATTGCTTTTTTTTATTTTCCTCTCTTTAATATTGTTTGAATGCAACATTATTTTTATTGAACTTTGTGTAAATTTGTCATGTTTCCTTCATATATATATATATTGGTGATTTATTATCTGATATGTTTTAATCTTGTTTTTGTAGAATTTTTAGTTTCTCCCACATATTTGATATCAATCCCACTATCCAAACATTGTTTGCATTTTATCATATATACCCCATTAATTATTTTTATTATCCCATGTATTCATTATCCATTAAATTTAATAAGTTTTCTCTTTTTTTATTAACTATTTTTGTATTTATTATTCTTTTACATTTTTTTATTAATCTTCATAATTTTATTAAACTTATTCACTATAATATTGTTTTTATTCCTATATATATATTTTCAATTTGCTTCTTTCCTTCACTCTTTTCATTTTTATTTATGCTATACTCTATTTTCCCAATACGTTTTTTTAATTATATGCACAGGAAAATCACTTTTTTAATTCATTTATTATTAAATCTTTTTATTTAAAGTCTTCTTTTTTGAACAATACATTGCAACCCTGTATATTCTTGAATATATACAACTAATTTGTATTTCCTATCAGTATTGGAGAACCAACTTATGTTATTACTGATATTGTTTTTCATATAAATTTGTTTGAATATACCACTTTTTATCTATCAATCTCTTTTGAAACTTTATATCCAGATATGCAATTCCATTATTTTCTTCCTTTTCAACTGTAAATTTTATATTCCCTTTCACCATATTGATATCATTAATATATCAATTTATTTGACTTTTATTAAAAATAATCAAATAATCATCTATATATCTATTAAAAAACAAAGGTGCATTTTTATTTTCTGTTATATTTTTATCAAACTCATTCATATAAATATTGCTTAAAATTGCATTTAGAGCTATTCCCATTAATAATCCTTCTTTTTGCTTATAAAATTCCCTATTATATTTAAAAGTTATGTCCTTACAATATAATTTCACTAAATCTACCAATATATGAGTGGGC
The DNA here is from genome assembly GCA_028023455.1 of Epiperipatus broadwayi. Classification (NCBI taxonomy): domain Eukaryota; kingdom Metazoa; phylum Onychophora; class Udeonychophora; order Euonychophora; family Peripatidae; genus Epiperipatus; species Epiperipatus broadwayi. The sequence goes on from JAQFVV010006748.1 coordinate 35,082, forward strand.
AATTTTATTTATATTCTTAATATACTTTTCTATAGCTAAATTTATTGCTTTTTCTACATTTAAATTTGTATGCATTGATACAATGTCCATTTTTATAAATGTTAAATTTCTGTATTCATATTTTTTAAATATGTCATATTTATATTGTATATTTTATTTTATATTAACTGGATCATTTTGGATTTGATTATATATATTTCAGTTTTAGTATGTTTTATTATATCTTGTTTTTTTAATTAATTGTTTACATTTTTTGGTATTATTTATATAGTTATGTACTTTATTTTGTTCATTATATCATAGTTCTTAAGAAGACTGCATGATAGTCGAAACATAATATTGTGTATGCATATATGTACAATAAAAGGTTTTGCTAAAAAGTATTCAAAGTAAAGTGGATAAATTACATTTTTATGTATATATAAAGCAGAACTGAGATATTTATTTCTAACCCTTCTTTTATGTATCTTTATTATTTCATTTAAGATCAAACTACTCTTATCTATATATACCTTCTTACAAAAACAACTGATGATATACATTACTCCAGGAATAGTCTTTCTTTATACATATTAATTGATTTAAGTAATTATGTTACTATAAAATAATTTAAATTCAAGCATCATCTCAATTTAGATTACCAGATTATTTAATCAGGGATGTGTCATTGTTTATAACTTTACAGTTTTTCCATCTACAACCCATTGTATCAACTTGAGATTATTTTTGTAATCTTGGAATAATAGCCATTACATTATAATTAACATGTGAATACACATAATTTTATCTACATTATATATAAAAATCTTTAGCTATATGTGCTTTTCTATGAAAAGAATAGAGGAGTTTCTCATTTCCATTATATTCAAGTACAGTTAAATTACATTAGCAAACTCTCTATACCATAGTGCCACCCACTGTAAGCCTTAGTAATCAATGAATTCAAGAAGATCTATGCATAAAATCCCTATCTAGTGCCTACTCATTCAATAACCCAACAAGTTTCTGGCTTGTGGCTTTCATCAGTGAGAAGCCTTGGATCTGAGAGCAATGCACCTGAACTTTAGGATCTAATGCAACTTCCAGCAACTACATTTTACTTATTTAGTTAAATATAAAGCTATAAATACAAGATGAAAATGCAATAATGTTTTCAATCCAAGCTCATTTATTTGTATAGTCATATACTTCTGAACCCACAAGTTAGAAACTAATCTGAAGATATTGCAATGAGTAGGCACCAGATAGAGATTTTATGCACAAATCTTGTACCCATTGATTACTAAGGTTTGCACTAGGTGTCACTACTATATAGTTTGCTACTAAAAATGAACTAAATGAGGTAGAGAAGAAATTGAAAAATGGGAAGGCACGAGGTTTAGATGGATGGGTAGCAGAGATGGTAATGAATTTAGGATATAGGGCAAAAGTAAAGTTATTATCCTGTTTTAATAAAATGGCACAGAATAGTTTTCCCAAGTAGTTGGAGTAATACAAGAGTAAGGTTATTATTTAAAGTAAAGGGTAAGGATCATAGAAAATTGAATAATTATAGACCGATAGCGGTAATATCAGTTTTATATAAAGTTTTCTCGTATATGGTGGCTAGTAAAGTTGTAAAATGGATGGAAGGGAATAATGTAGTGGGTGAAATGCAAGGAAGTTTTAAATTAGATAGGCATATAGGAGATAGTTTATTTGTAGTTACACAACTTATGGATATGAGTAGGAATGCAGATAAACGGTTATATATGAGTTTTATAGATGTAGAGAAGGCATATGATAGAGTAAATAGAAATAGATTATGGATAAGTTTAGCAAATTTGGGAATGGATGAAGCTTTAATAGATATTATTAAGAAATTATATGAAAATAATTATTATATATATCAATTAGAGAATATAGAATCAATTAAAGTTAAAAATGGTGTGGGACTAAGGCAAGGATGCCCTATGTCACCTATTTTGTTTGTGTTGTATTTGAGTGAAATGGAAAGAGCAATAGAAAGATTAGGAAGAGGGATAGAGATACTGTTAATAGGTAGTAAGGGAGTATATATTTTGTCAGGTCTTTTTTTGCAGATGATATATTTTTGTGTGCAGAAAAAAGAAGATATGGAAGTTATGTTGAGGACATGTGCAAGGGTGGGTAAAGAGATGGGGATTAAATTTAGTGAAGAAAAATCAAATATAATGATGGTTAATACTGAGGAAAGAGTGTAGAATTTTTATTGGGAGATATTAAGTTAAGTGTGGTGAATAGATATAGTTATTTGGGAATTATTTTAAGTAATCAGAAAAATTATTTGGATGAATGGGAGAAAAAATTGATAAATGAAGCAAAGAAAAGAAAGGGATTGATAAAGAAATTAACAGTATTTTCATATAATAAATATGATGTAGCTAGAATTATATGGAAAGGAGTTGCAGTAGCAGGGTTAACATATGGTAATGATGCATTATATGTTAGTAAAAAGATATTAGATTATTTAGAAAAAGCTCAAAGGGAAGTAGGAAGACATGCATTGGATGCAGAAGTATGGACAGCAAGGGAGGCAATTCAAGGAGAAATGGGATGGTCAAGTTTTCATATGAGATGCAAAAAGTAAAATGAAAATGTTTGGTAGATTGCAGTTTATGGATAATAAAAAGAATAGCTAAAATAGTATTTAATTGGGTTATGAGTAAAGGGCAGGTAACAAGATGGGTGAGAAAGGTAATGCAGTATGCAAAAGATTTGGATAAAGAATTTATATCAGTATATTTGTACAAAAGATGGGATGATTGTGTTAAGAGGATTATTGAGTGTTATAGTAGTAAGGAATGGGATAAAAGAATAAATTTATTAATAAAGACTAGGGAGTTAGAGAGATGGAGAAATAGTATGGAGAGTAAAAAGAGTTTAAATATATATAGAAATAAACAGAATATTAGGTGTGAGTTAATATATGATAATAGTAAGGAAAGTAGTTTATTGTTTAAGGCTCGAGCGGGATCTTTAGCTACAAAAGAATATACATGTAAATGGAAAAATATGGGTGTTTTATTTTGTAAATTATGTAAGGAAGGAATTGAAAATATTAGACATTTGTTAATTGAATGTAAATATTTGAAAACAGAAAGGGTACATATAATGAAGTTGTGAAAAATAAATATGAAAAGAGTGATTATACAGAAAGTGAATTATTGGTTTTTATGCTGGGTTTGGGAAAAGATAAGGGGGATTTAGATATAAAAGTTATAGAGGTGACAAAAATTATGTTTTGGAAATGGGATAGAACAGATTATGGGTAAATTTAGAGTGGGGAATGTAAAAGAAAGTGGCTAACAGGTTTATCTGGGCATAATTGCTGAGATATTCTTGACTTCGTTTAAGGAGAAGCCATAATACATCACATCACATCACATCTGTTTTAACAGCTTATGTAAGTATAGGAAATGATGATTATATGATGTTTTAGTGATTTTATGCACAATTAAATTAATTCAAGATATTTAACTCAATGTCCATATGTTTCTCTAAATAATCTAGACTGGTTCTTTTACATAATACTTGAGAATTCTACATAAACATCTTAATTGATGACATCAGATTTATTTTGTGTGTGTGTAAGAACTTATTGTATCCATGATGTGGATTCGAATTTAAGCAACTAAACTTGAATATTTTTTCAACTGGTTTAGGCATTTTTTCATGCTCCCATCACATAGCCAAACCAAATAATCATCTAAAACTGATTGATAAATGAGTTTAGTAATTTTTAGAAAGATAAAATGATGATGAAAAAATTCTCTAATCCTTACAATCCAGCAACTGAATAGCCTGATAAGTATTGACTTCTCATTCACAACTCCTAAGGAGACTTTTATCTTGCAGTGGACTATTTAAAAATTATTTTACATTTTATCTAATAACAGCTGTGAATGACCATCACTGATAAATTAGGAATCTTTGTATGACAAATTTGTACTGTTTACTGTCATTAAAAGATGGAACTAATTTTAATAGAATGTATTATAATCTTAATGTTTTGTTTTTTCATGTATAAATGTCCTATGGTAATGAAATATGCTTTAATTTTTATGATTTCTATTCTCATAATGCTGTATTTCCATGTACATCTAATGATAAATAGATTTTCTGTATATAGTTTCTAAGTAATTATACATCAAATATAAAAAAATGAAAAAAAACTTTTGACATGTTTTGGGAAATTAACTTAAGAAACCAAATATACAAATTGTATTTTTATATTGGACTATTTCCAGGCCAGCAACACCTGAAGAAGAGGGAAGAAAAATACCTCTCGAAACTTTGTGCATATACTAACCTATTTGCTGTGATATTACTAACAGTTAGTGCATATACTAACCTGTTTGCTGTGATATTATTAACATTTGTTTGCTGTGATATTACTAACAGTTGGTGCATATACTAACCTGTTTGCTGTGATATTACTAACAGTTGAATGCATTTGGAATATTTAACTAAAATTAAACTTTTCTAAAGACATTCAACACACATATTAGATGATGAAAATAGTCCAATATAAAAATACAGCTAGAACACCATCATCACAAACCTTCAGAAAAACACCAAATATACAAATGTATATTAAAATAAATAAATAAATAATTCTAGGCAGCAAGTAATATTTTGTTAGGCTGTTATCATCACCATTAGTTATCTTCTGAAAAACAGAATCGTTTCTGTCCTTTGTTCAGCTTTTTAAACAGACATGATTAATTCTTTCTTTCAAATCATCATCCAGTGCAAATTGTATTTCTGCACAATTTCCCTAATAAATTATAGTTTCATTTACTGAAGCTTTAACATTTTAAATCCAACTTATCTTTTTGAATCTCTTCCAACCTTAAAAGCCTCCAATCTTTTCTACGACCTGTTCTTAATGTTTTATAACTTATGCATTTATTTTAAATTTTCTGCTTTAAACAATGTGGATTAGAAGTGAATTTAAAATCAAACTTCATGTAATTATATGAAGTTAAAAACAAGGTTAAATATAATATTCATTCATATTATTCTAACAAACTTATAATGTCAAGTTAATCTAAAAAGGGAAAAATAAGAAATAAGAAAACTTAAATGCACTGAGCCAGTTTTCGGAAGATAGCTACCAGAATCATAGTGGTGAATAGAATTGCACCACTAGAAGTCCAATAAGTAAATTAGATGCAGTATGTAAATTAAATGTTCCATTTTTTAGATAATGGGTTGATGGAATGAGGATCCCTATGTATATTTTTAACGTACTCAGCACTATGATTTTGGAAGCAATCTGCCAAAAGCTGGCTCAATACATTTAACTTTCTTATTAGTTTTATTTTATCTTTTCAGATTAACTAGAACATTAGAAGTTTATTAGAAGTATATAATTGTATGAAAAGAGTATATTAGTATATATACTTTTATTTATATATATATATAAAGAGAGAGAGCTTGCAAAATAAGCTTTTAACAAGCTTTGCAGAATATCCCCAACCCCAGACTGGTTTCTACTACTGGCATTGTCAGTGAGGTGCCAGGATATTCAAGCATTAGATTAAAAATACCAGGACAAGCCCAGCATTTTATCTAATGTATAACTATTAAGTAGAAAATCTGAAATTTTCAGACATTATATGTCTTCCAATCCAGCTATCTAACTTAAATAGTTATATGGGACTGAACTAAGTTCAGATACACAATATATTAATAGCTTTAGTAATATAAAATTGCCAAAGCCTTAATAGCAAAAAATAAAATTACAAAAAAATCAAGTCAGATGTCACATGACCTAATTTAATAAGCTTGTATTTACAAATGTTATATATAGAGCTCGCAAAATAATAAGCTATTAACAAGCTTTGCAGAATATCCCCAACCCATGACCTAATTTAATAAGCTTGTATTTACAAATGTTATATATAGAGCTCGCAAAATAATAAGCTATTAACAAGCTTTGCAGAATATCCCCAACCCCAGACTGGTTTCTGCTACTGGCATGATCTGGGGTTGGGGATATTCTGCAAAGCTTGTTAAGAGCTTATTATTTTGCGAGCTCTATATATAACATTTGTAAATACAAGCTTATTAAATTAGGTCATGTGAATTAAATATAAACACAAATATAATACATTATATGTATATTTATAAATGATTCCTATAGAGAACAAACAACAATCAATTTAATTTCTAGCCTACATTGTGTATGACAGATATGTATTCCAGGTGAATACCATGCATTTAAATTAAAATAACAACAAGTGTTTTAATGGCAACACATAATTAAAAACAAAATAAAAATCAAATTTCATATATGATTAAAACAATATAAAAAGTCTTATGAGAGTAAATAAATCAGTATTGTCTAGGTCAAAAATATTTCAAAAACAAGAGAAATTTAATTAATGTGTCAGCAAACTTTTATATAATTAAATTAAAAAAAAAAAAAAAAGATCTGACCAGATACAATAGTTGGATAAAAAAATTCTTTAAAAAATCCAAAGAATTGTTAAGGTCAAAAATGTAGAACAGTGAAAAAAATCATTAAGGAATATATTTTCACAATAAATCATCTCTGATAGGTGAAAGAGTTGATTAGAGCTTCAACATGTTGACTTGACGATTATAATTTTGATAAGCCTTCATGGCTGTATAAAAGATAATATTGAAATATAATATTAACTTGCACTTGTTTAGAAATAATTTGAGAATTGAGTCCTACATTTGTTAAATCCTATTTGATACTGCTGTTGTATTTTGATATTTTCCAGAATATATCTCAGGTCCATATCTTGATTATCCAAATTGTAATTACCATGGAAATGCTTATAAAATCAAATGCCTTTTCATAATCTAGAAATCCAAAGTATAATGATAGTTCATATTCTTTGGTTCATGGTGTTAATTGTTCATGTGGTTAATTAGAATCCAAAGTTCAATATAGATGAGTTGTAATTATCTTGATAAAGATTTTGTAAAGAACTGATAGAAAGTTGATAAGTCTGTAATTTTTAATATCTTCTTTACTATCTTTCTTAAATATCAATATTACTAGAGAATTATTCCAATAATCTGGTATATCTTTATCATTTAGTTATTTAGTAAATAGCTTTGCCAACAATTTTTCTATTTATTCATTTATTTATTTTTTAAATATTAATATTTCCATCACTTCCTGGAGCTTTTCCCTTCTTCATAGATTTGTGTTTTACCTCTTCATTTAAATTAATATATATATATGTGCTCTGCGCACAGATAATGAAGCTATTAATTGTCTATGAAATTATTAAAATTTACCGCCAAGCGCTTTCGGGATATATATATATTAATTTATTTTAAGTGTTAATGAAGTAAAATCTTAACTCTTCATTTAAAGTACTTGACAATTCAGAAGATGTAGTTATTGTAGGAGATATTTTGTTTTCTTGTTCATTATTATAATTATTTATAGAACTCTTTCATATTTTTTCATGATTCCATTTATCTTTTCAGGAATAGTTTCATTTCTTTTTTATTGTTGAAATAACTTTTGTCCAAACAAGATGTTTTACATTTTTGAGACTTTTATTTTCTTCTATAGTTTTCCTTGCCAATTCACATTATATTTTCTTATACCATTATTAACTCTTTTTTTTTGTATGATCACTTTTAAAAATACTCTTTTTTCTTTATATATTGCCTTGTCTTAGTAAAAAAAATTGCTATCAATTTGCTGCTTCTTTGTATCAGCTATCTTTCTTACAGTTGTTAATTCAGTATCAATTATCTTCTTATTAATTTCAATCAAGCCTGAAACATTTTCATAGCCTATTGGTATTTTCAAACAATTTACAAGTTCTTATTTAAATTCATTGAAGTATTTGACTTTTTTAATAATTTTCATCTCTCTAGTTTTGCTTTAACACATTTTATATCTCATTGATCAATGTTCTCTTCCTCTGTTTATTCTATTAAAAGTATTACACTTTTGAAATGCATATCTTTTAGTTAAAATAAAATTCAATTCTGCTATACCTTCCTTTGAATGTTTGGTCTGATGAAAAGCATTTTGTATATCCATATAAAAATTCTCTACTTCATCACAATAAAACCTGTTAGGCATAAACCTAAATTATTTGCATTTCATATCTTTCATTAATTTAAATAACTAATTTCAGTTCTCTGTTAGATATACCACCAATCTCAACAATGTTGTTCTTCCATTTTTTATTTATAATAAATCCCACTCTACCTATGCTTCCAATATTTGTGTCTTAATAATAAAGCACATAACCACTTTTAAATCAATTATCTTTTTTGTAATTTTACTAACCCAAACAATTTTGCTATTTAATATTCGATAGTTCTTCTAATTATTTTTTTTCCATATGTCAAAGCGTTGACTGGGAAGCGAACTCGGGCCAACTGCTTGGAAGGCATCTATGCTAACCGCTAAACCACTAACGCTTGACAGTTCTTCTAATTTGTGCAATCTTTCTCTTAGAAATGATCTTCAGTTGTAAGTACTTAATAAAAATTTATAATTGAATGGCAGTTTAGGTCTACTGTCAAGGAATTCTTAGCACTCTCTGCCCTTAACTACCAAACACTGTCTAGGCTAGCAACTTTATTGCTGAATGGTCATAATTTAGTTATATCTGTTACGTTTGTAAATATCTTTAAGAAAAAAAAAAGTCGCTTACAAAAACATTCATTCTGTTTTTAAGAAAACTTATTTGATTAAGAACTATAAGACAACTGCATGTTTGTTTATCATATTGATAATTACACAATAAAAATAGTCACAATGACGCTAGAATGTATAGAATGGTTAGAAATTTGTCTTGCATAGTTCCTTTAAGACTTCAATGAGGAATCAAAGGGTCTCCTTTCAATTATTGGCGAACTTCTTTATACAACATATATATATATATTATTATTAAGTATATTAAATATATATAAATTTTTCCGCCATTAATTTGTCTTTCGTTAAATTGCTTATTATGAGTTTTATTATTTATTCTAATACCTGAAACTAATTAATTTTCTTAAAAGAAATACAGTTTCATATATTGACGCTCGAGTATTCTTATAATTTACTTTTTCCATTCTTCAAATTCACATTTCAAATGCTTCCAATCTTTTCTTGTTTTCGAGCTTATGTGTGCCTTAAGTACGGTAGAGAAACTAGAAAACAGGGTCTATAACAATAGATTATCTTTACAAATAGTTACCACTCTCTTAACACAATTTATTCTAGCATTTTAATTTAGAACTATGTTATAAACTTCACTGACCCTATAAATGATTTCCAATTATTCTTATTATAATTTCGTGAACAATAGCACATAAATAAAAAATTAACTACGAATTGGAATATTATAACTTGAGATTCTTAAAACACTTATCACTGTATTCAGATTATTGTTTGGTGTTTTATAAATATATTTCAGAATAAAGTATTGCATAAATAAGATTGTTTGGTTTTTTTTCACAAACATGCACTACAATCCACATCACCCACTTTAAGCGTTCGTTTTGCTTGCGTCGTGGTTTAGTGCTGACAAAGTGTCAGATTGTGAAACTAAATAAAGTCCTCGAATCGATTCTAGTTCCGGCTCTAGAACTTATGTACTAAATAAGTAATAAAGCCATTCGATGATTATTAGCATTTAATATTACAAGATATCCCAGTCGTATGCACAGAAAACAAAATGTTTACAAATAAAAGTGACCCAGTTAAATTATGGTCATCCAATCGCCTATAATGCGAATTAAAATATAGATCCTAGAAGTAAAAAGTTTAGGAAAAAAAAATGTCAAATTTTGTTTATATATATTGTTAAACTTTGAGTTATAAAATTTACTTTTTATTCTTTAAAAATATAAAAGCCGAAACATGTTTAAAATATTTTTTTAATGATTAACTGAAAAAAATCTTACCGCTACTATAGTTAGATCAATAATACATTCAAGCGCTTTTGTGGACATTTTGAGGAATCAATTTGGGATGTTGAACCATCCTAAACATTTTAAAATATTTATTTTTTAACATAGTTATTTTTTTTCTCTAAAGAACCATTTTTTTTCCTTCTAAAAGAATCACCTGATTGGATAATCTAAAGAATATAACGCATTAAAAAATGTAACAATAACAAATTGAATATTTTTTTAAAAAGCGCAGAAATGATTTGTGTGATATTCTGTTAAAGTAGACTTTAAACTGGCTTATTTTTATCTAAAGAATTAAATATTTAAGTATTACAAGAGCAATTTATTATACATCTAAATACAAATATTATTTATATACAACAAAGAATAAGGTAATAATTTATAACTAAATATTCAAACACGTTAAAGTATTAAACCACTAAACATCACATGACCACCATTTCTTATGCTTACTCATAACTCTTATTATAACAGGCAAAACTCTCCATACAGTAATGCCACTCAGTGCAAGCCAGAGTAATCAGTGGATGCCAGAAGGCTTGTGCATAAAATCTCTATCTAGTCCCTACTCATCCAATATTCCCAGACTAGTTTCTCTGGCTTGTCGCAGTGAGGAGCTAAGATCTAGGTGCAGTGCTCTCACTGCACCTAGATCTTAGGATCTAATGCAAACCTCCAGAAGCCACCTTTTATCTCTACTTAACTACAAAACTATGAGAATAAAATTGAAAACACAATATTTTCAATCTAAGCTCATTAGCTTTTACCGTCATATAGGTCTGAACTCAGTTCAGTACCTATATATTATAGTGTCTTTGATACTTTAATAACCATAGCCACCACTATCCTATTAGGCAGGTTGCTATTAAACCGCTAAACATCATATGATCATCATTTCTTATGCTTGTTCATAACTGTTATTAAAACAGGCAAAACTCTCGTTACAGTAATGCCACAAGCCAGAAACTAATCTGGAGATGTTAGATGAGTAGGCACTAGATAGGGATTTTATGCACAAGCCTTCTGGCATCCATTGATTACCCTGGCTTGCACTGATTGGCATTATTGTATGGAGAGTTTTGCCTGCTTAATAACATTAAAGTATACAGATTCAAGATTTGCCCATATATAAGAAAGATTTATTGCCAAAATATATACTTGATATCAGCGATGCAGCTAGGCAGATGCACAAGGCTCAGAACGGAAACTTTAAAATGGATCTCAATATTTTTAAACTTAGCAAAAAAGTGCAATTTTTTAAAACAATTACTTTTATATATAAATACATGTGAATAATCATATATATTTCTTCATCATCATCATAGCAGCAATCACTCACAAACGAATATTACAACTCCATGCAAAAAGAAAAAATGGATAGAGAAAAAAAAAGAATCACAAATATGCCCACATATAGAACATGCTTTGTAATGCTATCGTTTAACTCCTGCAACAAACTTTATTCTGAACGTCTTCAATATTACGTCTTATTGTAACCCTCGATTGTATCAAATTTTTCTAAGGAAAACAAACCATATTGCACTTCTTTATCATGTCTGTGAGATAATCTTTATAGTATAAAGTCTTTATCTTTTGCATAAAAATCATGCTCACATTAATAAATGATTATGTGATCCTTCAATAATGTATTCGATAATAAACATTCAGCAAGCTGAAAAAATATTGATTAGTCTTATAAACTTGCCATCATATTTTGAGAAGTTTAAAGAATATTCTTGAATGAAATTTATCTAATGCCTTTATGTTACTTTGATGGTGGAGGAACGATCGAAATCTCAAATTTCCAGCAATATAAAATAGCAGATCTGTATATATCTAATTTAGTTGCAACAGATATTTCAGTAATGAAATACTGGCTCTGTCAACTTGTTAAAAACAGCATTAATATATTGGAGTTTATGTTGCACTTCAGTATGTAAATCCATCTTTATACATAAAATGTTATCAAGATATTTAAATTGGCTTAGATTCTTAAATTGATAATCATCTAAGCTAAAGGTTGCTGGAGTATTTCCTTCTATTACTAGCTAATAAAGAACTTGAGTTTTTGTGTGTGTATGCAAAAATTATTTATAGATTATTATTACAACATATTAGCTTTATTATAATTTCTTTTATCTCCAAAAAAAATTTAAAAATAAAAACAGTGCATAAAGCACATAAAAAGCTATTATGTTTGTTTTACATTAATGTAGATTATTCCACCAATCAAAAAAAAAAAAAAAAATCAGGGTATAAAGAGGTGATTAGATACCAAGATTGGTACTTAAATTCTCTGAGCTCTGGATCTCATTATAAAAAGTGTGAACTGACTTAATGCACAGCAAGTTATATTACTGCGTTACATTTATGTAAGACGTAAAGACAGTATAGATGTGATTCCTTTAATTAGAAGAACCACAAATATGACACTATGGTTACTATTACTACAATCGAACTTATAGCAAATTATCTATTTTATCTTCATGTTGGAAGAAAAAGTATTAGTCAGTCGATTAAAGAGATTCCAAGGATAAAATGAGATGGTAAAAAAAAAAAATTATTATTAATCTTTGGGAAGTCATGTAACATTTGAACACCAAAATACTAGGTTAATTTTTTAGCACTTGAATTTATCATTGACTATGCTTTAATCCATAGATATATATTACAATATTTGTTAGGAAGAACATTTTTTTTAGTATTAATTACAATAGACAATTATCTGGTATTTTTGACACCAATTAATACATTTGATAATATAAATGATTTTTAGAGGCCAAAATTAAATAAAATAATCATGCTGCTTGTTAGAGCATCAAAGAATTGGATTGAGTGCAACAGTCCCAATTACTTGACAAAATTCAGGTTTTTATACTTTACTTCACTAAAAATCAATGTAGGAATCTTTAGCTCTTATCTCTGCTCTTATCACGTTTTCAGATGTATTTTACATGCTTATATATATATAATAATTGTTTACTTATGTTTTTGTTATATGTATATGTTCCATTACATAAGTTATCAATAAACAAACCAAGATAAAGTATGTGAGTCCTTTGATCTTAGAAGGTGTTTTGTTTGTATATATATATTCAAAAAAGTATTAAGGCATATGTTATAAATATTAAAAAACCATTTTTGAAATTTGTTCACAGCCTCCAAAATTCTAATCACAATGCTGATTATATTAAAAAAATCAAAATGCTAGTAATAACACTTTATGTTCATATATTAAATAAATTTATTTACATGAATTAGTTTAATAAAAAATTTAAAAATTAAGTTTTTGCTATGATATATTAACAATTATTGAAGCTAGACTAAATTTGGAAAAAAAAAAAAAAGAAAGAAAAACAATATTTGGAATTATTAAAAAAAATAACTAGACCTTATTATAGCAATCGATTATTGAAATATGAATAAAAATCATATATACGCAGGAACCTATCATTTCTTATATTAGGACTAAATCCAAACATCGTTTATATGACTCATATAGAAATGATATTGATGGAAACACCTTATACACAAACATAATTCCGATATTAAGCAAGATATCATCAGTCGTCATTAAAAAAAAAAAAAGTAACATTAATTCTGCTTCACATTTTCATAGATTGGTATAGATGTTTATAATCCTATTTAGATTAAATGTACCAATCTGATCTACTAAATCAAAGTAAATGATTTGAAAATGTAGTGATAGGATTGAATATTGCTTAATAAATAAGACCATTTACTTGGTCAAACCCATTACTTTAATATTATAAACATTTAGGACTGAATGTTGGAAAAGAATATCCCAATTCAATACTGGGGGTGGGGGAGGGTGGAGATTGGGACCTGCCAGCCGAAATCCATTAAAATATACAAGAACTGGTACCCACAAATATAAACATATATTATCATCCACAGTAAAATTTGACAGCATAAACTGTAAAATGCTTATAAATCGTTAAGACTGGAGATAACTACGTTCATATTTGTCCTTAAATAACATTTAGCTTCGTTAAATTTCATGATGGTTTGGAATTAATGATGCTATTAGGCTTCTAAGTATTCCAAGGAATTTAGTAGAAATACCCGAAAGTACTGATGTAAGATTCTACTAGCTACAATTTATTAGACTTATTAAACCAAGTAAATAAGTTAGTTAAATGCAAAAACAAACATAAAAATGTTTTTTTAAATTTACTTTCCATGCCAAAACTCTTATGATCAATCATGAATTATCCATACATGCTATTGTAAATACCACTGTATTAAGTATAATGATGTATATGCCTCCTATCAAGTCTATAATCTTTTGTAACAGTAGGTTAATGTATAATAGAGTGGAAGGAGGCTAGTCATATGTTCCAAGTAAAAATAAAGTTGACCATACTTTTGTAAAATTTTTGCTTGTCACCATTTTATTCTTATATAAATAATAGTTAAAAAAATTGGGTGGAGTTTTGATGGATTATCTATCATACTATGATTCAGTAGTTAATGTAATTCATTTAAACTACACCTGAACTGATATGACATGTCAGGCAATCTTATTTTATATTCATAATTGCAAATGATACACTAATATGGCATTCTTTTGTAGAGAAACAATAAATATTAGATTGCTTTTCGGAAACAGATTGAAATTTCAAAATAATATTTCCTTTACATTTTAGTGTTTATATATTTTATGTATAATTATTATTTACAAGTCATAAATAAATTATATATACATATACTTGTTCTCATACATATATATACTTGTTTTTATTTAGTATCATAATTGTCATGATGAAACAAAAACTCACAACTACCCGTTTTTATTTAGTATCATGTTTTTATTATTTTTGTGTACAAATTTATCATATAAATTTTCAGAAGTTCCTGTGTTCATGTAATCTGATGAGATTGCAGGGTTTATTTGATGGAATCACAAGGTTAGAAATTTATGGACTGAACAGCACAGATGTGAAAAGGTGTAAGCAGGTCTAATGTGTAAGTACCATAAATTATATATATACTTATTCTCATACATATATGCAAAAATATTTTTCAGAGTAAAGTAACTAAAATAAGTTATTTATTTTTAATTCCTGTAAACACTTTCATTATGTAATATACATGTATCCATATATATATATATAAATAACAAAACATATGCCAAATTCACTATTTCCTTTATTTTGTTGTAATATCTTATATAAATATAATTTATCCACTACTTTGAACACTTTTTAGCAAAACCCTTTTATTGACCTATATTCATGGTTAATCTTAAGTTTTGATTGTCCTGCAGTCTTCTTCAGAGCTATGATATAATGAACATCAATAGAAAATACAAAATTAGTTATATATATTCAAGAATATAGAGGGCTGCAATATATTGCTCAAAAAAAAAAAAAAAAGAAAACTATATTAAACAAAAAGATTTAATAATCAGTGAGTTAAAAAAGAATGATTTCCTGGTACATATAATTAAAAGAAATACTGAAAAAATAGAGAGTATAGGATAAATAAAAATGAAAAGAGTGGAGGAAGAAAAATGAAAATAAATATATAGCAATAAAAACAAATAATATTATATTGAATAAGTTTAATAAAATGGTAGTGTTCTGATCTATTGTGTCAGCTGTTTGATGGCTTTGATGCTAAGCAAGAACACATTGATATAAAGTTCCCGGGCCAGCGATTTCCATAAAATTAAAAAATTCCAACATAATTTAAAAATGTAAACTGACTTTGGACTTTTTGGGATAGTAAATTAATCAGAGACTGCCTTTTAGTGTGTGTGTATAATAACAAGTATGTTACTTTTTTAATAACAAATAATAATAAATATAGCAGAGACTTATTTGGACAGTATTTAATCAGAGACGGGCTTCTTTGGTTTTTTTTTTGTGTGTATTGGAAAAGTTACGATACTTTTTTAAAAAAAAAAAAATTAACTTTTAATTAATCATAATGGCATTTTTTTGTATATGTGTGTGTATATAAAAAATTACATTACTTTTTTAATAACAAATAATAATAAATATAGCGGAGAATTATTTTGACAGTAAAAAATCAGAGACGGGCTTCTTTGTTTTTTTTTTGGATCAGAAAAATTACAGTACTTTTATAATAAGAAATTATATTAAATTTTACCCTTTTTTGGACAGTAATTATTCAGACACTGTGTTGGGGGGGGGGGGAAGTAGATTGCAAACAACCCATTAAAGTTAATAATTATAACAAACTATTAAAATGAAATCCGACTCAAGTGTCTGGCAATTGCTGATTTTCAGAATTGGAAGCAGCCATCTTACTTGTCTTGGACAATTTATCATGCTATGTTACTTTCATCATTATTTTCAAAATAGTGCTGTGCTCCACCCTAAAATACAATTTGTGAGGGTTACATAGTTCTAATGGAACATTGATGACACTGTTAAAACTGTTATAATGTATTAATAGGTCAGCTCACATGAAAAAAAAAGTTGGACTTGAAAAGTTGAATTACTTAGACATGATGCAGGCAACACACCCTCATACAATGCTGCAAAGAAAATATAAAAGCCAGCATTACAATAAAATGTGTAACACAAACAACTATGACAGCCAATGAAGGCATTTTTCTGTGCTTTTAGCATAGAAAAAAGTCACAGTAGTAGCTGGCAGCTGAGTAAACTGATTCTTTCTGTTTCATCATAGAAAGGCTATCTGCTTGGCTGTGGAAATGGCATATCTTTAGAAATTTAGCTAGAAATAGCACCACCAAGTGGCTGACATGATAGAACAGAACACTACCAATAAAATTATAAAGATTAATAAAAGATGCAAAAGAATAATTAATACAAAAATGGTTAAAAAAAGAAAACATTAAATTTAATGGATAATAAATTCATAGGATATAATAAATTAATGGAGTATATGTAATAAAATGCAAACAATGTTTAGATAGAGAAATTGATAATAAATATGTGGAAGAAACTAAAAATTCTATAAAAATGATTAAAACATGTCAGATATATATACATATGAAGGAAACAGGACACAAATTTATACAAAGTTCAATAAAAATGTTGTTACATACAGAAGTAAAAGAAGCAATATTAGTAAGAAAGATAAAACCAAAATTTAATAGGGATTCTGGGATTAGGATGACATTGGTATATAGTTCCTAAGAAAGATATATTGAAACAGACAGATCGGAGAACCGATCTTCGTTTCAGGTGTTTTTATGTACGGTAATTCAAACCACTGTTCGCCCGCAGTGAGATTTTGTCTATTTTAATTTATAATAAAAATTAATTATATATTTTATAGTTTATTAGTCAATGTGTAAAGATGCCGTATATAAATGTCGCAAACCATGAAATAATATTTGTGTGTGCGTGGTTTGCGAATTTATATCATTTAATTTAAAGTTTCAGTGCGGGCGTATTTGTTTTAAATTTTAGTTTTAAAATTGTATAGAGTCGTTTAAAAATACTGATCAAAAATCACATTCCTTTGATCAGTGTTTTAATTAAAATCTAATTGCACAAATGTACAAAGCAATTAAGTTGTAGTCAAAATTAGTAAGGAATTTTTATATGTAATCAATGTATCGATTTAAAAATGGCATATTAAATTAAAAGATTGCTAAAAACAGATAGTTGATTGTGGTCAAAATGCATCGCTAGAGGCTAGAGAAAGTAGGCGGAGCCTAAAACAAAAACAAGTCGGAAAGGTCAGCAGTGGCAAATTCTAGAAAAAACTAGCATTCTAACTTTGGTGGTGTTTGAGAGAGAGTCTCGAGACAACACAGCAGTTAATAACAATTCAAATATCTTATTAAGAAGTTTACCAGTGAATCGCCATGTTCATGGGCTAATTGCCAGGAGCTGGTCCTTGCCCGCCAATATGGATCCTCGTGCCGCTGTTTGATCATGTTTCATATACTTCAGAATTTCCAACTTCCAATCTCTAAATTAGCTATGCCTTACAAATAACTTTCAAAAATGCGCGCCTACGTTCGTCGGAAATATCAATCGGGAAAAGCAAGCCGGATGAAGAAAGAAGAGAACTTTGTTACATGAACTTTAATTTTCTTCCGTGCTTAATATTATTAATCAAGTGAATCATATGTAAGTCTTAATATCATTTATAATGCTATTGTTTAACCTGTCAGTAAATTTTCTTTTCTTTTTAACCCTCTGCTCTAGTCTTTAGAAATAATTTATAACATTTGTAATTAATAGTAATAATCATTTAAATGAATGCATTTATATTTTCTTATGTTGCTTATTTCATGAACAAACATTGCTAATAGTAATATTTCCAACTATGTGTAAATTAGTGTGTAATAGTGATCAATTTAATTTTAAAAGTAATTTCATTTTCTGAATTAAATATTCGTTCACATTCCGAGTTGATAAATGTTAAGTCACTTTATTAGTCTATGTTAAGTTGTTATAAAATTAACAATCTAAGGTTCAATATTAAATATATATATAATAGTTTCAAAGTGTTATCTTAATGTCATGTCTGATCTGAGAAATAACTCCCTGTATAATTTGATAATGTCGCTACCGCTTGTCAACCTGAAGGGTTAGGAGTCCCAGAGTAAGATTAACTAATTATTGTTTTTCACCGTCAGTTTAATTTCGCTATGTTTTTATTGGGATAAGGATCTCAGCCTGTGGCGTAGAAACAGACAAATAGTTTCCAGGTTTTATATAATTTCTCTTAAAAAATCCGCTTCAAGTATTCGTCTTTCACGTCTGTGGCAATGCCGTCCCTTCGCTGAAGTTAGCGTCTCGCCATTCTACCATTGGGGAATGAAAGCAGTTTTTCTTTCCCGGTAATCTCTTGGATCACCGGGGTTCGAAATAACCCCGGCTGGTTGTCGTGTCCCGGAACTACTTGGGGGCATTAAGCCTTGTCAAAGTACAAGCCGCCCGGTATTCCGTTAATGCACCGCAATTGATTACTGTAGGGCTCTTGAATCCAGGCAACCACCAGTTCATCTATCTTCCATGTCGTATTTATATAAAACCACCAGTTCATCTATTTTCCACGTCGTATTTATATAAAACCACCAGTTCACCTATCTCTTATGTCGTATTTATATAAAACCATCTCCACTGTTCGTCTACGTTCCGGCTCGAGCCTATTCAAATAAAATAAGTAAACAAAAATCTTTAGATAAATATTTTTTCCAATGCTCTTATACTCTGATTCTCTTAACCACCTGTCAATTATTCAACTACCCAGCTATTGGCATGAGTTTGTTCATTAAATAAAACGTTCACTAAAGACTAGTAGCTAAATACAAGAGGATTTATGAAGTCTTACCGTACTGTATAACACTATATTATATGCTGTCTATTGTTATTATATAATACTATATTTATGTGCTTTCTATCTGTCTTATTTAACACTATATTTATATGCTTTATATTTTGCTTATTAAACACTTTATTTAATCTTAATCTTTGTGTCCTCCACCTTATTACTCTCTAAGTCTATTTAGCCACTTACTGTCTGTATTGGCAACTTAAATATATACGTTACATAAATGACCGTTCCAGTATCTAGAGTTTAATAAATATATATATCATTAACTGTAAGAATTAGTCTATGTTCGAAGCTGAGCTAGTAAAGGGATAACCCCGTGCTGTTATAAAGTCATCATCGGTTAGTCATACCGGGGTTTGGGTTTGAATTCAGTTGGCGTTTTGGGAATTTATTCTTAAACGTGGGCTGGGTTTGAACTCGGGTACTGTGTATGAGTAAGCGTGGTGCATTTATACCGGTACAATATAGAGGGAAATATGTAAAGAGAAAATTACTTATAAATGAATTATGGGTTGTAAAATAAAATAAAAATGGTTACATAGGAGTATAAATATGGATGTATTGATAGATATTAAATATTAATGTAATAAAATAAAAACTTAGCATATTTACATATAAACTGATATAATATACATTTACAAGAGTTATATAATAATCATAATAAAAGTTAAAGTGCATAAAATATATAAAGTGTTGTAGTGATTATAGATATAGTTAGTCTAAATATGTAATAGAGGGAGTTAGGTATAAGATAATTTAAAAAAATATATAAATAAAGTGTTATAGTGATTATAGATAGTTTAAATAATATGTAATAAAGGCTAGGGTATAAGATAATTAAAAAAAAAAACCTTTTTTTTTTACTTTAAAAAAAAAGTGGGTAAGTAAAAAAATTACAATATTTATAATTTTTAGATATTAAAAAATAA
This sequence comes from Epiperipatus broadwayi, assembly GCA_028023455.1. Classification (NCBI taxonomy): domain Eukaryota; kingdom Metazoa; phylum Onychophora; class Udeonychophora; order Euonychophora; family Peripatidae; genus Epiperipatus; species Epiperipatus broadwayi. The sequence continues at coordinate 55,262 of JAQFVV010006748.1, forward strand.
AAGATAAAATATTATTAATAACAGAGGAATGAATAAGAAAATAATATATATTATACAATAATTTAAAAATATATTAAAAAGAATATTAAATGAATTAAGGTTGAACTAAGAATTATATGGAAATAAAATTATTAAAGTATTTTATTAAGATGGAGTTAATAAAACTAAAGTTTAAGTTTATAAGGAATAGAAGTAATTAGATTATTAAAAAAAAGAATATATTTAAAATAATAGTTATTCATGAATATATGTATACAGTCAGGAAAACACATGTATAATTTATATTGATATTGTATACTTTATTTTATATTAACTGGATTATTTTATTTGGATTTGATTATATTTATTTCAGTTTTATTATGTTTTGTTATATTTTATGTTTTTATTTTATTGTTTACATTTTTATGGTATTATTTATACAGTTATATATTTTATTTTATGTTGTTCATTATACCATAGCTCTGAAGAAGATGGCAGGACAGTTGAAATGTAAGATTTTGTATTAATATAAGTCAATAAAAGGATTTTGCTAAAAAGTGTTCAAAGTAGTGGATAAACTGTATTTAACAAAATATATGCATAGCAATGTGTGAAGCATACTAACTGTATTATAAAATATTAATAGCCAAGCTTGCTTTAGAGGCAATAAAACAGATTCATGTCAATTAACTATTAAAGGGGAGGGGGCATTGTTTAATAAGCAAATTCCAAAACATGCTCAGTTACATACTACTAAATCTCTGATTCAAAATATTATTGGAATTACAATTACTTGATTCAGTATTTACAATACTAATTTTATGAGGATAACAATCACATTCAGAATCTTTCTCATAATAAAAAAAAAGTAAATTAAAAATTAATTTTTTTATATTGACAAATGTGCAACTAAATCAGGTAGATAAACAAGTCTTACTTTTATTTTTCTAAATCACTGAAAAATCAGAAGCCCTACATATATCTGAGAGGGAAATAGAAGGATGGGGATTGAGAGAAAGGGGAAAGAAATGGGGAGAGAAAAAAGAGGGGAGAGAAAGAGGAAGAAACAGAGGAAGGAGAAAAAGAGAAGGGAAAAGAGATTAAAGAGATTGCTATAAATTTAATCTGATACAAAAATTCTACTACATAAACATTTTCTTTATAAAACATTTTATTTTGTGAATCAAATGTCTTTTTCATAAACATATATCATGCAGTATGTTATATATTTTTCTATATTTTGACCATCTCCAGAAAGGACTATTCCTACATTTTATATAGATCTAATTTTTTTAAAAAAAAACACATTATAAATTACCCAATATTTATAAATCCACCTCTATTTATACAGACCTCTTAAATAAAAACCAATAACAATAAAGCAAAAATTCACTCGAATATAAAGTTTCTAAAATGAAAATATTTTTTTTTGGAATTCAATTTACTTTTGCTCAGTTTTCTTCACTCCAATTTATCTGATACCTGTTTTTAAAGTGTATTCCAATTTATTTTTTGAAAAAACTTCCATTTAACCTATCATAATTACCGACTCTATAAATTTCTCCTTACATTTATTTGTATATATTTACTACCTTTTTATTTTTACTCTGTCTACTTATCAAATCTTTATCATTATTTATATTTAAAACAGGTTTTCTGCTTTCAATGTACAAACATTCTTTAATTATCTTTTTTTTATAGCCCAACCTTTCTAGCATTTTTATTTTAAAAGTGAAATGCTTATATTTCTGAATATGTAAATATATATTAGAATTTTTATCTTTTAAATAGTTTTGATGTAATATTATTTATTGTTCTTTCATATGAAATATTTTTATTTTTTTACAATCTAAACAATTTATGTTTCAAAGGTAAATTTTATTGAGATTCAAATTGGGTTACATAAGGTCTTAGATACAAGTCAATAAATGCTATTACATATGTAATAAGGGTTTACAATCTTGCTTGTGATAGGGAAAAAACATGACTTATAGTAATTGAAATAACAAGATACATATTTCAAATTAGGTTTACATAAAATTTTAAAATGGAATCTTGAGAAAAATACATGAAAGTGAAATAGTATGAGTGAAAACATATGGGGTGGGGTTTTGGAGTTGGTGTTAGATTGATATATGGTTGCATGTATTTGATGCATAGAATTATAGTTTTCATGGCTGTCTTATTGTTCATGTGTTATATAAGTTGTATGTGAAAAACATGAGTTTTTAAATATAATTTGATACATGAGATTATATAAGCAATGAAGGTTTACAATTTTGCTTATGATAAAGAAAAGGTGATTTACAGTAGTTGGAAAAAAAATAATTGTTGCATAATGAGATAAATATGTCACTCTAAACAATTTCACATTTTCTAATCTCAGCCTTCTATTATCATTTATCTATTTATTTGAAGCCATTTTCAAAATACTGATTTCAATTTTATATTTCCTATTTATGTTCTCCATTATTTTATTTATATTATAAGATGTACTCTAGATACATTAAAACTACTATAGTTTTTTCTGCTTACTTTATGAATTAATCCAATAAAATACTCATTTTTCCATGCACCATTTGTAAATAGTTGTGAATTACTATGCAATTATATTAAGATTTCTGAATAATTTATAGATCTGTATATATTTGTAGGGATAGACCTTGAAATAATCAAATGGAAATGGTTAGAACATAAGTAATGTTTAATAATATACCATATATTGTATACAGATATGAACAGAAGCCTGGTTCATAAAGTACAAGATTTATAAAGAAAATGTCTAGATGGAAGATTATTTATATATTGGAATGGGCTATTTTTAAAAAATAAAGAGGATATTTAATGATTTACTAAATCTCATCTAATATCTTGAGTTAAGATAATTGTTAGTTTATGCAGAAAAATTGTTATAAAGAACTTGGATGTACTTAATTTCAGAATAATGGCATCTTAGGAATTATAATCATCAGTAGAAGTCAGGATATAAAAGAACTTACTATTACATTTAAAACACTAATGGGTATAGTCTGATAGAAAAATCATACATTAGTATGCTTTAAGATTAAAGAAAATTTGTTTAAATTAATTTTAGTATGTCAAAATATTATCAGATAAATTAATAAAGTAATTAACATGAAAGGTCATAATGTATTCTAAGGATATTAACCACATGAAAAACTACCATTATTGTAAAGTTGATCTTATCAATCTACTTTAATAGCTCAGGGCCAATAATCAAATTCTCATTAGATATTGAATTTTTGAACTGCTATCATGATATTATTAAATTTACTCTGAAATATTGTCAAATAATTTGTTTGCATTGACTATAACAACAGTGAGGTCATTTTTATTATAAGACATAACTATTTTGGTAATTGAGCAAACTTTAGAATTCTTTTGCAAATTTGGCTTGATGATGTTACTATATTTGTCATTCTTTAAACAAATTTTCTGGGACAGCATCAAGTACTATGCTGTATTTTTTATCCAATTCAGAGATTAACTTGTAAAATATGTTGAAGAAAATTTTTATTTTGAATATGCTGATCTACTTGAGGAGTTAACTATTACTTTACTGGCAACAGTTTCTTATAGTAGCATAAAAAATTGAAATCTTAAACCGGATTCCAAGAGATTGTAAAAGACCCAGAAAGAGACCACATGTGAGATGCATGGATGAAATAAGAAAGCGTGCAAGGGTGATATGGAGAAGAGAAGCTAAAGATCAGAGAAGATGGATTGAAATTGGAGAGACTTTCATCCTGCAGTAGACTGGTAATGGTTGATGATGATGAAAGAAAGCCATCTATCCTTAGCAGAATTTCTGGATGCCTTTTTTTGTTAGTTTTATCCAGATTACAAAATTTTAGTGTATCATAATCTTTACAAAAGTTCTTATTCAACATAATTCAAGGCACTGATCTTATTAAACAATATCTCATTTCTATATTTGAGTTTAACTTTCATTTTATGTGTGCTCTTTGCAGGAAGTTTCAAGAAAGCAGATTCCATTCATAAACATATTTTGCGCTACATAAGTTATTAGTCTTTCATAAATAGCCAATCACATTGAATGGTTTAGATCAATAGTAGAGTAGCAGACTTTAAAACACAAAGTTCAGGTTTTATAACTCAACTCTATCACTTCTGGTGCTTGAATTTATCAGAACTCCCAAGCAACAAACCATTCAAAGATCAATCTCAAAGTAATGCTACAGTTATTTAAAAAATGTTAATTCATATAATACTATTTTTCTATATATCATTGTCAATAGTATTGTCCTATAAATAGATTCAGAGAACAGTCACATAACAAGTTAATCCATTTCTACAATCCATTCTCTTCATTGGACGAGCTCTTCAAATCCACACATCTCTTATATTATCCAGCAAGATCAATCTTTTCCATTCTTCTTCCATTCACCATTACCTCCATCTTTCACTAACCCATTCTTTCTTTTTAATATATGTTCAATTGAGTTTCTCTATCTCCAATTTCCTCAATCTTTTTTTTTCTATTTACTCTTCCAAAACTTCAACATTTGTCATATTTTTTTCCATTCTTCTTCATGTCCACATCTCAAAGGCTTCCAATCTGTTTCTACTTTTTTTACTCATTGTTCAAGTTCCACAACCATACAGTAGTATAATTCACATATAGCATTTAACTAATCTTTTCATTAATCCTTTCTTCAAAGGTCTATAAGCTATTTTTTTTCTCGTAATAAATGCCATCTTTGGCAATACTATTTTTCTTTTATCTTCACTTTTTCTATCCTCAATCAAATATTGGACTACATTATCAGTTCCATGTATGAGCAGTCAAAATTCAGCAATAAAAATTAAAACCACATGGGATTCAAACAATTGAATTTTACATTACACAATCTAATCAAAAATCTAATTATTGAATAATAAGAATGGACAGATAAGTTAATCATTTTATTTTAATTGGATGAGAAAAGGATGCAATTAATTTATTGGACCAATGTCTTTAAGCAAAAATGATTCATGCTTTATTAATTATATCAATAGGAATTTCAGTTTTTTTTTTTTAGTGATTAGTTTTGTTTGGGAAAAACTTGTGTAATTATAATGGTGTTCTATTCTGCAACTGTTCTGTTATAATTTGTTAAATTCTTCAATCTAAGTGTGCTTAAGCATTGGTGGTTGAGTGGTCAGCACAGTTTCCTTACAAGCAGTTGTCCTGGGTTGGGTTAGCTTGTTCGCTTCCCGGCCGATGCTATGACCCATAAAAAAAACCATTATGATTAACTTATTTAATTCTGAAAGTTAATTAAAAGCCATGCTACAATTAATAATTCTTGAAATCACTTCAATGAGAAGAATATGTTTTTTTCTCTTTATCATTGATTGGCAATAATGAGATTTTTATTAACTTGTAGTGTGTTTATAGGGTAAATAACATCATGCTTATGCAAATAATAAAAGTGCTAAAAGTAATGTAAATAAATGGACATGACAAAACTAATTACAGAAAATTAGAGTTAATAGATTTAAAAGTAATTAAAAATACTTGTGATTAGTAGTGAAAGGCTGAAATGTACTCATAGATTAGAGAACTTTATCGAACAATAAATACATCATAGGGCTTTGTATAGCTCATCTTGGCCTTTTATTATTAGCATAAGCTTTTGGGCCTAGTTTAAAATATATGTAGTTAATTTATAAGCCTTGATGTAATAATTTGTATGCCTGAGCCTATATTCATGTTCTTTTCTTTAGATTTAATAAAAAGTATTAATCCTTACTTTGATAGTTTTTATATATAGCTTGACTTTTGGTGATTGGTAATTCTGACTGTAGTTATTTAGTAAATAAATAAACAAACCAGTGTATGTCTCTAGTCCCTGTGAGACATAAAATAATTATAACTGTAAATAAGAATTAGTTGCTTGGAAAGTCAAATGACATTGAAGTGCAAATTCAAAAGTGTGTTATATCCAATTCATCTAAATTTTTTATCTTTTCACAGCTGGGAATCGAATTGGGAATCTTGTTCTTAAAATACATCATTTTTATTATGGTATGGCAAACTTGCAGACTATGAAACTAAACTTCTGAGGGTCAAACTTGTTATTAACTCTAGTAATAAATCATTTTAATTAAGGTGTTAAAACACATTGTGAAGTTTAGCTTTTCAATTTGCAAAAAAAAAATCATCATCTACCACTGCAGCAATTACCCATTTAAAAATAATTGTAGACCATGTGAGACACTTCAGGAAAACTGGCCTATTTACTGTTCAATTAAACATTGTATCGACCTTTGACTCTGCCCCAAGCACATAACATCCATACACTTGTACTATAGATCTTTATCAACCTCCTTATAAACAGAGAATCCATATTATTCTTAATGAAAATTTTTTACTTGACTTAAACCCTAACAATTCCAATTGTGAAGGTTCCCTCCTTGGTGCTTTACTATTTATAACATATATTAACTATTTAATATTAGAAATTGAAAACAAAATATCAGTCATATACATTCAACAGATCAATAAAAAACATTAAGCACACCTCTTATATAAAGGACATTGCCATCTACCTTCCTTCTAAAATAAACCTTCCAATACTAACAACAATCCTTAAAGATTACACAAAACAATATAAACTCCATTTTGACCTCAATAAATTATCAACATGGATTATCTTAACTGAAATCTGTACACCTTCTACCTTTATTGCACTTCTTAACAACTTTCTACATTTTCCCCATCTACAAATACTATAAGAACTTCAATTCAGAATACACTTCTTACATCCATTAAAACCGTAAATTTCTTATCTAAAGCCTACTTATCATTATATGCCAAATCACTCTCATTAATAATCCCCAAAACTGCATATTACATGCCCATCAATTGTTATCAACTCTTTCAAAAAGAAAATAAATTTCTTATATACCAAACTGATATGGGGCAGAAAGGCTAAGGCAATGAGTTTTAGAATCATGCAGACACGACATTAATAATGAACCTTCTATTCTATTCTTATAATCCATCTCCAAAGAATAGTAAATGTAATTGTCAAATTTCTAACCCTTTTCCCAGAAATTTATTTCCATTCTCCCAATAGGTATACTATCACCAGTTAAAATACCTTTTTCAAAAACCTCACCAATACTCAAACAATATACTCTATCAACTAAAATAAATTACTGGGAAGCAAATTGTACAAAAATTTAAATTCTGATATCTAAAGCTCAATCACCTTGACTTCCTTATCAAGATTAATTTGGAAGGATTTACAACCAGTAATTCATCTCAAAAAATATTTTCTGCCAATAGAGACAACTTGTTTACTCTACCACAAAGAAGAAACTATGACAAATTCTCCATACAGTAGTGTCACCCAGTATAAGCCACAATAATCAATGGATGCAAAATGGTTTGTGCATACAATCCCTATCTAGTGCCTAATCATCCAATATCCCCAGACTTGTTTCAACACCAACATGTACAGATATCAAACTGGATTTAGATCTGTATGACTATACAATGAATGAACTTGAATAGAAAGCATTGTTTTCATTTTAAACTCATAGGTTTATAGTTAACTAAAAAAGGTAAAAGGTGGCTGTTGGAGGATTGCAATTAGATCTTAAGATCTAGGTGTAGTGCTCTCAGATCCAGCTAAAAACTAGTCTGGGAATATTGTATGACTCAGCATTATATAGGGATTTTATGCACAAACTTTCTTGCATCCATTGATTAGTATAGAGAATTTGTCATTGTTTTAACCGCTTAACATTAATATTATTTGTTACATTTTACAACCCACTAATTACGATTTTGATTATCCCAGTAATCTTCTTCAGTTCTGAAGATTGCTGAGTCAATCGAAACGTAAAAAGCAATAAAGAACATAAATGATATTAATATTATAGATTTGACAATGCAATAAGAAAGATAAAAGTTTTAACGGCTTATGTAAGTAAGCATAGGAAATGATGATTCTGTGAAGAAACTACCCAACACTTCCTCTTTAAATGTTCGTCACTTCAAAGATACTGAGCCTTCATTACATCTATCATTAAGTCAAACAACAATTCTTATCATGTTCATTAACAGCATAGAACTCTTATCCAGAATTAGAGCGAATTTTTATTCGATTCACTCTTTGTTGACGCCACTCCTGTTTCAGCCCAACCTCTAAAAAATTGCAATCACTTTTGTACAATAAAATTAAAATTAGAGATCAAATCCTTATACCTCCAGATATATATGCAAACACATGAAATTTAATTACATTATTGTATGAGATAGTGTGGATAGTTGAAGGGTTCTTGAAAATCTGAATTCAAATTCCCTATACTTATCTACGCTACTGTAACTACGTGTCATTAAAATTAGGATATTAACATATAACAAATCAATCAATCAAATGAATATTAACCCATAAAAAAAAAAAAAAAAAATTAAATCTAACCACATTGTATGTTCTCAATAATTCTACTTCAATTATACATAATTCCTTTTGAAATATACGTATATATAAAGGTATGCATTATTAACCCCCTCTATACTACCTAAAATATAGCATATGTATATAGTCTATATATCTTAACCAATTTCGTCAATAAAAATTATTTTTAAAAGTAAATAATTAGGAATTAAGTACGACATAGACTTCGCTTACTGGAGGTATCGTACTATATAACGGGATCGAGATTGAAAATGGCCGAATATGAATCTGTTAATCGAGGTTCTATAAAATTTAAAAATGTTGCGGATGGCAAAATCAAAAAGTAGGTTTCCTATATGTTTAATAGTATTTGTAATTCAATGTTAGATTATAACTTACAAATAAATGTAATGTGAAATGCAATTTAATTAATATTGCCTAAAATCATAGTTTTTTTAAAATATGTTTTCTACCGCCGGAGTTTCTTCGTTCGAAAGAATAGAGTAAAATAAAATTATATTATGTAATAATCTTTACATTTTACAAGTGCATTGTTTAAATTGTAACTATATAGAATGTAACAAACCTCCACACCAGAGCCGTTTTAAACAAAATAGTAAAACTGTAAGGACATTTTCGCTCCAACCATAAGATAAAGACTTTAATAAGAAATAGATAATTAAGATTGGCTCATAAATTACTAAATGAGTTTAGAAATAAAACAGTCTCTCTTATTTCCTTAAAGACTTTCTTGTGACTGGGGAGAGAATATTCTTCGAGTTTTATCATCGTTTAAAAACGGCGCTTGTGTGGAGGTTTGTTCACCTATATAGTTAAATTTTACAATGTATTTGTTGACGATTAAAAACATACTCAATATTGTTTATCTTTCTTAATATTTACTTTCCAACTGAAGAAAAAATATATCAGGATAAAAGACATTTGATAAATCTGACGTGCGAATTAAAGAAATTCCATCAATGTATTATGAATATATTTAGTATGATTACTAAAATTTGATTTACATATATATTACAATGTGGAGCCAAAAAATGACGAAAAGTTAAATTAAAAAATTTGGAAGGCTACATTGATTTATTGTGGTCTTATTTATTATGAATGCATTTAGGATGATTACTAAAATTTGATATACATATAATTTAGAATATAGTACATGGAGCCAAGAAATTGCCGAAAGGTTAAATTAATAAATTTAGAAGATTATATTGATTTATTGTTGTCTTGTTAATATTTATTAATAATAAATCAATATAGCCTAAGCTTGCGGCAATTTCTTGGCTCCACATACTAACATTCTAATATATATATAATTTTAATGATTAAACTTACTACATTCAAGTTTTTTAAATTTCAAATACAGAAAATTATGCGCTATAATATATTAAAATTGAAAGAAAATACAATGGCTATGACTTGATGATAAGATGATTTCTTAATGCTATGTCATAATGTCTTAGTAAATTTCAGACCTAAATCAATCAGTTTTTCATTTAAATATGTAATATTCATTTAAATTTAGGAAATGGCATTTAGACTAAAAAACATAAACATATACACATATAAGTAAACAGTCTTCTAAATAGCCTACTATTGAATTAAATTTTCCAAAGGCTCTTCATCCTCCATAGAGGAAAAATGAAGGAAAAGACTTATTATCAAGATATGACCACTATCAGTTTGTGAACATTTTATTACTCTTTTAATACTTGTTTTAGCCTGCAGCTGATTATCCATTTTTCAACCAATATTGGATGATAGCTAGATTGGCTATGAGCTGGTTAAATGAGAAAAAAATTCTAAACCTGCCTTGGAACTTGAAAAAATGTTTTAGTTTTAACTAGTTGAGATTTCAATATTTAACAATTAATTATAAATATATCTTTTGTGGTTTAGTGCAATGGTAGAATGGCAGATTCCGAAAATCAAGATTCATAGATTGCATCTGTAACTTTGTCACTTCCAGTATTCAAACAAACCATTATATATATTTTTTATTTGTTATAGATATATTAACAAAAATGCTATGTAACTATAAATTTAGGTAATATAATTTAGGGAAATATAATTTGGAACTTTTTTTAAACAATAAATAAATACTCTCTTATTCTTCTCTTTCACTTTCTTTGCATATCTTCATATAATCATATATATTGTGCCAGGCACGTTTGATGTGGCCAAGCACAAGCTAAGGTTAAAAGACTAAATGGTCTAAAATATTTAAATAGCCATTAAAGAGGGGGAGTTTATACAGTTTATACTATTTATATAATTACAATTTGTTATAAATTAAGAGAGAGAACTGTGGCGATAATATAAACTCACACACACATATGTTTAAAGCCGATGTTTAAAGGCGTAGAAATATGTATTTACAATTTTGATTTTTGTTTTTTATTTTTTTAAAAAGAAAAAGATAACTCCAAAATGTATTTATAATTTTAAATGTTTTTGTTTGTTGAAGAAACAGTGTTTATTTAACAAATTGTTATTCTCTATTTATATTTTTTGAGTGTGTACAAAATGTAAAAAGGAAAATTTTAAATATTACTGTTGGTTAAAAATATTTAAGAATAATTTCAAAATCGGGGCTTTAATAGTCATTTTTCTCTTCAGTTGCATTTGAGCAAGTCATTGTCTTAAATTTAAGAAAAGCCTAAAGGCATTCTGGCTTCCTGTCCATGTTAAATTAATTTTAACAGGACAAAAGAGTTTAATTAGACTTGCGATAATGCGTGGAGAGAGGAATGTTCAAGTTATATGAAACAATTGTTTGTTAAAACAGAAAAACTTCGATTCTGATAAGATTATTAATCAAGAGTAAAAAGATGTTATCATTTCTTAATTGTGATCTGAATGGAGATATAAAAAAATAAGAAAAAACTAATTGGAAATCAAATTCTTAAAACAATTAGTCAAACCAATTCAATGAGATTTAATTAATTTTTGTGTATGGAGGTGGATGTCTGTTCTGAAATTGCGAGAGGGCAGTTGACTTTTGATTTTCAAAGAAGGCAGTTCACCTTTGCTTTTCAAAGAAGGCAGTCTAACTTTTTCTTGTCAAAGAGAGCAGTTCACGTTTGCAAATCTTATTGGGAAGCTAATGCTATTCTGAAAAACGCGAAGTCATGCAACTGTTGTAATCATGCTGATTCTAATACCTTGCCATCATTGAAATAACCTAGCAGTTAACCAGTCAGTTGATTCTGATGGAAGCATAACTAACAACACGCCATCGAAGCCTGTAGTTAACCTAGGATCCTTAAACCAATAAAGGACGATTGATATCGTTAATATCCTGTTGAATATCCATTCTCCAAATAGAAGATGCCAATCAAGCATTCGCTTGCAGATAAAATGATCATGGAATAGAAGCCGACTTCAGCGTGTCCATCCAGCTCTGCTCCTACTGTCCCAACAGAATGTAAACCCTGAGATTCAAGCACCAAGGTGATGATGATCAATTCTATGAACTTATAACGCAGTCAAGTCCAGCCCTTGCCACAGTAGATGAATGTATAGCCCACTCAAAACCCATACAAGAATGAAGCTCATAGACTTTATCGGGTACACTATTTTTTTGTGTTTATTTTATTTTAAATTTAATACCCATTTCATAAATATATATCTCATGTACATACGTACATAAACACACCTGGATATAACTTGTTATTTTTTCCTTATTTGCGTAATGCATGTGTGTGAGTTTACTTATAATCCACAGATCACTACCTCTCACGTATAATTATTTGATTTATTTTCTTATTAAGAAAGAAATTTTCCTTTATTTAATTTAATTATTGCTTTATTAAGTATTTCTTTATGATTATGATTTTGTTGTATTAATAGGATTTATGTAGTGTAACATTTGTTTCGTATATCTAATCGATCTGGGAATGTATTCATATTATAAATGGTATGGGTAATGGGTTAATAAAATATTTATATTATAATTCTAAAGCGACTACTGCCATAATTTTTCTTTATTCTCTTTGTCATTTACTTTCTCTAACCCCATATTAGTTAATTATGCGAATTTTCCGATCCCCATTCTTTAACTGAGACAGAGTACGCTGAGCTAGCAAATGGGAAATCATCTTACCGGGTTTTGAATCTCTATTTAGCACGAGGATACTTTTTTTTTTTTTATGAATAATTATTTATTGGTACACATGCCCTAATATCATTTGAACTTGCATATCCTTTCAGGAGGAGAGTTAAATTTCCTTCTGGGAGTGGCACGAGGGGTTGATTTAGAGTCATCCCCCAAAGGTATGTAAGAGTCAACCTTTCCATAAGTATCTTCTGTGTCCGTAACACTGTTATGGTAGAGTTTTGAATCTCTTCTTACTTCGGCATGTCGCCATATTTTCCCTCATGTTTGGTTTATGCGCATGCTCATATCAACGGAGTAAAAGTTAACCGGTATAATATATTGCTATAACACTTCTTTCATATACACTTCAATGCAAACAATTTTTTTTAAACTTCTTTATTTTCCTTACAGTTTCAATTGTCCAGCAGTCTTCATCAGAGCTCTAATCTTCTTCTCTGCTTTAATTAAAAAAAAAAAACTGTAAGGAAAATAGAGAAGTTTAAGAAAATTTGTTTGCATTGAAGTGTATATGAAAGAAGTGTTATAAGCAATAAATAAATTAAAAAGTATTACGTAGTGTAGCAACAAAAGTTATATTAAATTAATTAAATTGTCGACAGTTGTTCAAGATTTCTTGAAATAATGTAGAAATGAGAAAATTCTCCGCATATATGTAATGAAATAAAATTAGTCATTTTCATGTTACAACAATATTTGAATTTTTAATTTTTTTTGTGATAAGAAACCTTAATGATGGTCACATTGTGAAAGTACTGCATATACAGTTGAATCCCCTCCCCCCTTCTTTTTTTTTCCTGCTATATGCATTTATTTTTTACAGTACTTGATAACTTATTTATTTAATTGTATAAATAATTATTGTAGATTGAAATAACTTAAAACTACCTATTTTCAAAAAGTAAACTAACTTATCATTTTTGCTATGTATTTGTAATTTTATGAACATGTTAATTATTGTCTTTGCATTGAAAAACTAAAAAAAAAATTGTATTAAGAGTGTGGCAGGTAAACTATTGTAGATGATGATCTAGTTATCAGTTGGTCATCAGTACTATAGTACCTAATTATTCTATCTGTTCTAATTATTCATACATTTATAATGCTTTTTCAAGTCTATAAAACAGTGTAATTTATTATATGTTTGAAATCTTTTTTCAGTTATAACTAATTTGAACTGAACTTAACAAAGCAAAAAACTTCCCTTGAATGATCAAAACCATTGAAGAAAATATCTGAATTAGCCTGAAAAATATATAAGGATAAGCATTAGAGAAATTTCTTTTGCAATTTTATAAAAATAAACATGGATTTATTTTTCTAGAAGCATTAAAACTAGGTGCATTGAAAATTATAGTTAGCAATGTTATCAAATATTTATTCTGTTATAATAATAGCATTTAAAATAATGTAATCATTTGTGTAATTAATATATTACAGAGCTATATTTTATAATATTATGAAAGAGAATAGTTAGTAATTTCTATTAATTCACATTTAATTAAAATATAAGATATAATAGCCTAATTGAGTTGGCATACTTCACAATTCAAAATTTGGTTATAATGTAACATATTTTGCTTAAATAAATGAACTAATAGGGACACACTTTTAAAATAGTGTCGCAGTTATACAATAACAAGCTTAGTCTTTGAAAAGAATGTCATATCATAACTAAATAATGAACTAATAGAGGACACATTTAAAATAATATTAACAATTCCAATCACAATTATGCAGCAATAAGATCCTCAAAAAAAAAAAGTAATTAATAAGTTTAATATAGCAGTTTTTAAGAAGAACCACTAGCAGTTACATTACTCTTAGTAGTCAACAAACATTTTACCTCCCTTCCCTTTGTTAATTATAGTTATAATTTTTTTTATATATTTAATAAATTATTAAAAAAATGTAAATTGCTTTTTTTTCATTTGTTGTATTCAGATTATATTTTATGCATAATAAACATTTAAATAGAAGATTCTTGTATTTTTGTTTATACTATTTTCAGGTAGGGGGATAAATTGATTCTGTACAAAATAAAATACAGGCAACCCTGCATTTATTTTGTTTGTAAATTCATTTTTTTTTTTAGAAATTTAATGTTAATTATGTTCTACAATTAAACATTTTACTAAATAAAAATTAATTGTATATTGATAAGAATAAGTATTTGTTATGCTATTTTTTGTAGAATGTTTAAATTGCTATTTGTATATATCATTTTTAGTAGAATTTATATATATATAATATTCATGTGAATGTATGTTTGTTCATAATGAATATATGTTTGTCCATAAAGCTATCATGTGTCAAATTCACAACCAATTAAAAAAGCTATTACATTTGTCTGTAACACTGTCAAATTCACAATTGAATAATTGAAAAAAAAAAATAATTAAATTTGTTTTTATAAATGGAAAAAAGGAATTTGCTGTTAACTGAAAGGAGACCCTTTGATTCCTCTTGGAAGCCTTAAAGGAACTGATCAGAGCAAATTCCTAATGCTCACTCCATATGTTCTTGCCATTGTTATTACTATATGATTATTTATATAATATACTAACATGGATGGACTGCTCACAAACACGCATTAGCTAGTGTGGTGAGTTTATTGTTTTTTTTTTTATTTCTGAGTTTAAGATCAAGAAATGCCATAGTCTTTCTTCCCAGTTACCTGATAAGGCAGAATGAATATGTATGTGAATGAATTTTTTTTCTTATAATTATATACAATCATGACAGACAAAAATCAATCATAACTCTTATTCCCAGTAGGTTGTAAAGTCACCAGCCAAGGCAGTGGTTAGTGGCCAAAGACAGAGGATGCTAAGAATTCCCTGATTGCAGACCCAGGCTGTCATTTGCTGACGATTTTTTATTTAGGCTTACAACTGAAAATCACTTTCAAGTGAAGGAAGATGCAAGAATTGGAAGAAGAACTGTCATATTTATGGGACATTATTGGATTTTGTGAAGTTAGAAGAAAAGGTGAAGAGACAGTTGATTTAATAAGTGGACATGTACTCTACTATAAAGGCACAAATATTGGAAGTACAAGTGTAGTTGGATTCATTATAAATAAAAAGTGGAAGAACAACATTGCGGAGATTGATAGTGTATCAGACAGAATGGCAATGTCAGTTATTTAACTTAATATCAGATACCAAATACAGATAATTCTAATTTATGCCCAAACAAGTTCTCATAATGAGATAAGTAATAGATGATTTTTATATGGATGTATAAAAGGCTTTTGATCAGACTAAACAATATTTTAAAATTGTTATGGGAGACTTTAATGTTAGAATTGGTAAATAAATGAAAGATGTTAGTGCTGTAGATTAATTTAGTTATGGTAATAGAAATGAGAGAGGACATAAATATGTGGAATTAGCAGAAAAAGAAAAACTTTATATTATGAATTCTCTTTTTTTGAAAAATGTTAAAAGTAAATGGACATAGAAGCATCCAAATGAAGGTATAGCAGAATTGAATTATATTTTGACTAACAGAAAATATATATTTAAGATTGTAATGTTCTTAATAAATTCAACACTGGAAGTGATCATCAATTAGTAAGATAGGTGTTTATGCAAAACTAGAAAAACAAAAATTATTATAAGAAAAATAATATTTACAATTGATATTCCTAATCTTAAGAAACATTCTAATCAATTTAAATTAGAACTTGCAACTCTGTTTTTAAGTATTACTAGATTTTGATCATAATTCAGATTTGGATGAAATTAATAGGAAAATAACTGATATATTTTTAAAAACTGCAACAAAAATAACTGATAGAAAAAAGCAGCAATTGACCAATAAAATTTCTACTGAGATTAGAGAATAAATGAAGAAAAGAAGGAATATGAAGATATATAAAAATGATGCATTAAGAAGCATTGAATATCTCGAATTTTGTAAAATGTTGTGAAAAAGAGTTGATAATGATATAAGAAAGTATAATTGTGAACTAACAAGGAAAGCTGTAGAAGAGAATTAAAGTCTCAAGAGTGTAAAACATTATTTTGGTATTGGTAGGAAATTTATATCTGCAGCAAGAAAAAAAGATGCAATTATTACTAAAAAGAGAGATGACATCATGAAATGGGTAGAAAAGTTATATCAAGAATTATATAGTAATAAAGAATAAGTACCCCCTACATCTATTATATCTTCTGAATTACCCAGGATTTTAAATGAAGAAGTGAGAAATCCCAATTAAATTTATGAAGGGAAAAGTTCTAGGTAATGATAGAATTATAATCGATATATTAAAAGAAGCAGATGAAGATATATTAAAAGAAGCAGATGAAGAAATAAAAAAATTTTTGGCAAAGTTATATATGAAATGTCTAAATGATAAAGATGTACCAGATGATTAGAAGAATGCAGTATTAATATTAATATTTAAAAAAAGTGATAATGAAGATATTAGAAATTACAGACCTATCAATCTTTTATCAGTTTTATACAAAAAAATTATAACTTGTCCACAGAAAACATTGGATTTCAACCAACCAAAAGAACAAGCTGAATTTAAAAGTGGTTTTAGTACAGTACATCATATCCAAGTATTGAGAGAAGTTATAGAAAGGACCAATGAATATGAATTGCCATTATGCTTTGGATAGACCCAGGATATTGTCATATTCTGAAGAATAATTATAAAAATGCAACAACATTTAGTTTATATAATGATATTAGGAAGATTAAAATTGAGAAGAGTATATAAGACAAAGTGATTCCATATCTCCAAAACTTTTTACAGCAGTGCTGCTAGAAATATTTTGTGAATTAAAATGGGAAGCTAAAGGAATAAAAGTAAATGGAGATTATTTAAGTCATTTAGATTTTGCAGATGATGTAGTTGTTTTTGCAAATAATGCTTTAGAGCTTCAGGAAATATTGCAAGAGTTATCAGATAAAAATAAGAAAGTAAGACTAAAAGTAAATGTTAAAAACACTAAAGTAATGTTCAATGGATTTTCTCAAAAGATGAAAATAAAGATCGATTATGATGAGTTAGAAGAATTTAGCAACTACAATTACCTTGGTCAGATTATTATTAAAACAGGCTAAAACTCACTATACGTATTGCCACACACAGCAATACATATAGTGAGTTTTTGCCTGTTTTAATAACAGTTATAAGCAAGCATAAGAAATGGTGATCATATGATGTTTATCAGATTATTATTACAGATGGAAACATAATGGATGAAATTAATTATAGAATTAAACTTAGTTGGAGTGCTTTTGGTAGAAATAACTTAATATTAAAAGGAAATATGCCTATGTGTTTGAAAAGGAAGGTTTTTGATAAATGTGTTTTACCAATTCGTACTTATGGATTTGAGACTTGGACACTTAATAGAATAGCAATACAGAAACTTCAGACCACTCAAAGAAATATGGAAAGATGCATGTTAGGAGTAACAAGAAGAGATCGAAAACACAAACAAATGTTACTGACATCGTTGAACATATTAAAAGATTGAAGTGGAGTTGGACTGGACATATTGCTGGAAGAGATCATAACAGATGGACAATTGAGTATTAAACTGGATTCCAAGAGATTGTAAAAGACCCAGAAAGAGACCAACCACATGTGAGATGGATGGATGAAATAAGAAAGTGTGCAGGAGTGATATGGAGAAGAAAGGTTAGAGATCAGAGAAGATGGATTGAACTTGGAAAGTCCTTTATCTTGCAGCGGATTGAAAATGATTGATGATGATGACTCTAAAAAGGGTGATATTGATTAATATCATTGGGAAGATAGAATACAATAGAGGCTAAAAATAGACAAGATATTAGTTTTTTGGAAACATTTGTTGCAGAAGATGTAATTTATGGTTGGTTTATATAAATTAAATAAAGTTATCTCTAAATAGGATAATATTGATAATGAATTATTTCAATATTTCTTAGAAGTTTGAGTATACAGTATTTTAAAGCAAAATAACTTTCAATGAAAATATGTAAAATTTAAACAATTGAAAATATATCAAAACAATGTGATTTTATTACTGAGATTTTTATTGAATGATTTTTATAAATCAACACATATTTCACATATAGATGTGCATTTTTATTAAAGTATAATTATTTAAAAAGCTAATTAGACACGAATTCCTTAATTTATCAAAAGATGGAATGAATAAGCTAAGTACATTTATAAATGATGTAAAGCTTGAAAGTTAAGATTTACCTAGAATACCATCTATATTTTAAACAGGCTTTAACATCTATATTTTTTTGTAATTTATTTATTTTGTTTTATTATAAGATAATCAGCATTATAAATTAAGAATTTCATTATCAATGTGCAGTAAAATAAATTTATAATTACAACTTTAAATTATTGTAATAGATTTCTAACTATAAGATCTTTCCATTGACTCGTAAATCAAAAGATTTTGCGAGTACTGGTGGGTAATAGGAATTGTGGACTTAATCAGTGAAATATTGAATAGCTTCACACTCTCAGTTCTAACTGATTCAGCTTCACTTATTTATATAGAAAGTAAGTTGAAGTAAAGAAGGGTTCCCCTCTTTTCTTCCAAAGAGTAAGCTTGTGGTTAAGACCTGTAGAGGTCCCTATCTTCGCATTTTCAAGCGCACATGCTTAAAGGTTTATTGCCTTAGTAAATATTACTTACGTAATCAATGTGCAGTAGAAAATAAATTTATAATGAGTTTTTTATATATTTAAATATATATATATTTTAAATATGTAATAATTGTATAAAATAATTTAGCTATCTGTTATTTTACTAGGTTGGGATTTTTTCATTTCGTATATCTTTTCTTATATTGTTTAATTGTTACATTCAACAATATGATATGTTGGAAAGCAAAATATTTTTAATTGTTCAGCTTTTATAATTATAAATTTATTCATCTCAGGTCATCTATTTTTTTATATAATAAAATTTGGCTAGTGAGTATAGTGTTTCAAATAATGTATTTTTTATAAAAAAAAATATTTCAAATATACAATTTAAAGATAATGTCTTTAATTCATCATGATAATAAAGTGGTCTTTTTTTTCCTTTTTTTTAACAAAAAATAGAAATAAAATTACTTTATTTTTTCATATAGAAGATTTTTTTGTTTTTTTAAGTAGAAACTTATTTACAATTAAAATTCAATCTTAAATAAACATTACTCAAACTTTCTAAAATATTATTATTTTTCCTTTGTTATTGTCTATGCATTGATTATTAACATATATATTTTACTTGTTCCACTTCATATAATGCATACATATTTTCTTTAAATAATTTTATTTCCTTACAGTTTTGACTACTCAGAAGTTCTTCAGAATTTCTAGACAATCAAAACTGGAAGGAAATAAAAATTCTTTGAAGAAAATAATGTTTGCATTATATGAAGTAGAAAAAGAAAGATGTTTTAAGTGCAGTTACACTTTCTTTACTTTTGAAAATCTTTTTATCAAGTTATTCTCTTACTGCATATATACTAATTCCAATATTTTCATAGATAAAAGATTATTTAATGGGAAACTCCATGTACGTAGTTAAAAACTGTTTTGATTAGACTTAACAAATGTTTGAAATGGTCTGATTAGTCTACCCTATTTCCTTGATGTATCATCTGAGTCTGACTGAAGATTTTTTTGAAAGTACTTGTGCAAATCAAATAAAATAGTTTTAGAGATACAAATTAAATTCTTCCATGCAATAGCAATGCATCTGGTTCAAGTTTTCTTCATTTATAAGAATGTGTTCTTAGTTTAAATTCTTCATTCTTGTTTTTCTCTATTCTAAAGATCATTAGTTAAGGAGTTTTAAATTTTTTTTTTTTTCACCAAGAACTTTTCTTAATGGTATTAATTTTAACCCATATTTTTTATCAGGTCTTTTAAAAATTTCTATAACTCTTAATAATATCTGGTCATATAGATCAAATTCGTATTTCATTAAATAATATATTTTAGTAATTTAATATATAAATAATTGGCTGATGAAGTAGATTCTTCCCTAAAAAACAAAAATGTGCTTTCCTTTCTGATATTAATTTTATGATTGGTCTGATTTATAAAGAGGGACATCTGCCACATGATATTTTAAATTTTTTTTATTTTTGACTCAAAAATTTTTTTTTTCTATAATGCCATAAGACTTATGATGCTCCCCAGTTTGGGGATACCCTTATTCATATATCACTCAGATTAATAGTTAAATTAATTTCACAAAAGGAAAACATGTTTTGCTATTAGTGAAGTATTAATTCATCAACTATTTACATATTAAAGTAACAAAACTTGAAATCAATTTTAATAGAATACTAAAGGGCTGATAATAAAAATGAAAATTATGAATTAATAAAATTAGCATTCAAAAAATATTATTGGAGGAAAAAACATTTAAAACTCTTCCTCTACTGTCATTTGAGAATGAAGAGAAAGACAAAAATGAAAAATTTAATTAAAAAATACATTCCTATAATTTAAGAAATAGAAAATTCTAAAGGGGTGTTGTGATCACATGGTAGCAATAGTTATATATATATTTAAATTATTTGATTATCATCATGTTCTATGGTAGAAAAGTTTTTGATATAATAAGAAATAGAATAGATCAACATTTTTTTCAGATATATTTAGTCAAGATAGTTTTAAATTATATACATAGAATTTCCTAACAAATAATCATAAATGCATTAAGGGATAAGGAAAATACTTAGATATGACAATCTATGCAGTAAGAATAAATAACTTTTTGAGGAATGGGGCAGGAAGCAGCATATCAATAGTTCAAATGACTGATGTTTGAATAGTTACTTTTTTACTGTATTTCACTAAACACATACTTATCTTTTTATAGTGATATGTTAAGGTAGATAGCATATGTAATTTCAATAATTATTATTCCCATTTTATTTTTAAATAGAAAGAAAAAAGAAAAACACAAAAATAAGGCATTAGAACAAGTTCTCAAGTCTGATGATTCAAGCATCAATGAAATCAAGCCTGAAAAAGTATTTTCACGGACCAGAGCTGAACAAGCGTTTTTAGAGATGCAAGAAAAAAGGGTATACATCACATTTAAATAGTTAAAAATTATTTTTTATAGAATTTGTAATATTTTTAACTTTGTTATTGCAGTAATTAGTTAACAGTGAAAGAAAGATTATAAATAAAAATTTTCACTTATGAAGAATTAAGGTCTGTAAATAATTGATGCATTCCTAAACAAAGTAATATCACTAGCTTTATTTGGAGATAAGCTATATAATTATTGAATAATAAATTGAAAATTAGCTAGCATGTTTTAACTCAGTGATAAGGTGATAGATTCAAAAGCTAAATGTTACTGGATTAAAGCGCAGCATGTCATTTTAGTGCTTGAACATCACAAGATCTCCTGAGCAAGTATTATTAATTTTTTTCCCCCCATATGTTTTAACAGTGGGTAGAGTATAGATTCCTAGACTTAAACCTTGACCGTTGATAAAGTGGTGGGCTCTTAGATATCAGAATTTTTGGATTGAAGCATAGCCTGTCACTTCTGTTCAAATGACAGATGACCTCCCAAGTGACTAACCATCTGATTACTTAGTGAAAAATTGATTACACAAACACTTTCTAGTGATCTTTTTTTTTATTAATTGATATATCAATGAATGACCCATTTTACTCTTTATACATCTAGAATACCAATTAATAATGACCATTTATTTATAATTTTATTAAATGACATTTACTCTTCATCTTGTGTGAATTGAATTTATAATTAGAAGATTTCTCATGATCAAAGAAAACTGAACTGGTATTAGAATAATAATTAGTTGTATTTTTTTATAAAATTGTACAGTAGCTCTTATTTGTTTAATCTTGTTTTAAAAAGTATTTTGATTCTCCTATGTATAATTTATTGCATTCAGAAATAATTTGATAAATAGTATTGCTTTTTTTTTTTTGGTATATCTTTTTAAGAATTATTAATTAATTTATTTACATTTGAAGGTATTTAAAATGAAATTATTGTATGTAGCAACAAATATTTTTTATAAATAAATTTAAATTGGTTATCGTTTAGAAATGACAGATTTTTATTTGTTATTTTTGTTATAATTAAATTAATATATGTAAATAAATAGAATTATTATGCTTTTTTGATTTAGTTAAAGCATTTGACTCAGTTGTTTGAGAGAATTTATGATACTATTTGAAAATAATTGCTTGCCACAGAATAGTATGAGAAGAAGCCTTAGTATTGATAGTGGAAAATTGAAAAACATTCTAAAATGAAAACTGATGATAAATAGGAATATTTTCCATTTTTATGATAGCAGTATTTAGAATAGTTTATAGATAGTTTTAGGAAACAGACATCAAATGTTATTTATAACATTTTTTTTTTTTTGGTGGTCTTAATTTGAATCAGTTGAAAATAAAACGAGAACACTATTTTTTTTGGTTCTAGATTTAATGTTCAAAAAATTTGATTATTTTATCGGCCATTATTGGGGGGAAATCTTCAACTTTAGTTTATAAATGTGAATGAATTTAAATATTATGGTAGCTTTTTTAGATAGAAAAGCAGACTTCGATGCTGAAATGCAACATAAACTATTATGCTGTCGATGAATCTATAAGTCAAAAGATAGAATTTCATTATATTAACATAATTATATCAACTAAATTATTCATATGTAAGACTTATTCTGCTAAATTTTTATGTGGAAGTACGACATAAGTTTGCTATCAAACTAACATCAAAGTTTAAAATTTTTAATTTAAATATGTTCTGAAATCTAATTGCATGATCACAAGATTATTAAGTATGGTCTTTCAACATATTGGATGTGATAATACTAACTATACATTTGCATAATTTGCATCTTTGTTTATTGGGCATATGAAATTTTGAAAAACATTTTACAGTGAAATTGGGTATTGTTTTTGTGGAAGTGGCAGATTCTGTTTTACATTATATTATGCTTTCATTGAGAAAATTGACCCCAATGAAGAACTATAATTAGACAAAGTATGATTTGAAATGTTGAAATATCAATTGAAGCATTAGCATTCCTCTATAAAGAAGAACTGATGGAGAAGATACTATTTAGAATATCAGCTGGGGAGAGTTTATACTTTTCCATTTTTAATCTTATTCTAGCTAAGTGTACTATGCATACAAAATTCTCTTCTAGAAGACAGGTTGGAAAACACTTAGATATTAGAGTATTACAACATAAGTGAAACCAGTTGATGATCATTGATGTGAATTTGATATGTATCCATTTCCCAGTCAATAGTTGGATAGTAGCTGGATTAGCTATGGACTCATTACCTGGATAGAAAAGTTAAATCTTGTTTGGAAAGTCATAAGCAATGCAGACATGTATGCTAATCATTTCTTAAATATTAAAATAAGATAGATAAGGACATCCATGTAATGT
This sequence comes from Epiperipatus broadwayi, assembly GCA_028023455.1. NCBI lineage: Eukaryota > Metazoa > Onychophora > Udeonychophora > Euonychophora > Peripatidae > Epiperipatus > Epiperipatus broadwayi. Next base: position 79,247 of record JAQFVV010006748.1, read on the forward strand.
AGATTTATGTGAAGATGTCATATTATAAAGTATATATATAAAACAATTATGTGTTACTATGTATATATATTATTAAATTCTAAATTATATTAATCAAAATATAATAATAGTAAATAGACTGCATGATGACTCTAGTAAGATAAATATTCATAAAGATAATGACAAAACTTTTTACAATAGTTTTACAGAAAATATTCTGTGGATTAGATTAAATATAGATATATTGTTTGAAAGTAGTACAAGAGTTATCAGAATATTTTTGGTAAATTAAAAGGAAATATGTGTATGTGTTTGAAAAAGGTAATAAATATATTTTTCTAGTGTTCCTTTATGGATCTGAAAATTGAAAATTCAATAAGAAGAGTAATGCCAAGACTGCAAATCACAACAAAATATGGTTAAGGTACAAAAAAATAGGAATCAATAGTAATGTATATAAGCGAGAAATCATCATCATAGAATGAATTAGGCTAAAATGGAATTATCTGGGCTCCAAGATATTGTAAAATGGGTGAATGAAATTAGGAAGTTTATTGAAGTAATATGGAAAGATATTCAGAAATTAGATTAAATTCAGAGCGGTCATTGTCCTGCAATGGATTGATAATGTTTGACTGTGATGATATAGATATACTAAAACTAGGTCATACAATTATTAAAATAATTTAGGAAAGGCAAAAAGAATTATTGTTATTATTATTTATCCATTACTGTAATTATTTTTGGTTATCTATTTATAAAAATTAATATGAATAATAGATAAGCATTATGAAACTGTATGATTTCATAAAAAAATTCAGGTTTTCAAAAAAAGTTTTAAAACTGCCTAGTTATTTGTAATCTTCTGACACCACTTTTTTTTAAAGAAAAAAACAGAGTTAGCTATTTTAAGGTTTTTTTAATTTGAAAGATGTTCTGCATGATTTAATGCAGTGTTAGAGTAACCGAATCCAAACCTGCTGCATCATTTCCGGTATTCAAATTTCTTAACACTCAATTTTTATTATTATTTATATTTGAATGCTGACTAATTACAAAAATATTTCCCAGACTATTCTATATTTATGAATAATCCCGAGTTATAAAGCAAAAAAAAATTAGTAAAAAAGAACTTTTGATTCTTCAATTATGGTTAATATGATTTTGAATAATTTTTATAGATGTCAAGATAGAAATGTAACACCATGGAAATTTCAAACACATTAACTTAAAATTCCCAAGTTGAACTGGATTATAAGAATGATTAGGATTACAATAATCAATACAATTTAATCTTCCAAAGATATCTCAAATAATTGTTTTTGAAAAGAAGAATTGTTTTTTTAAATTTATATGTAAACTTATATCAATGCACTAAAACTCAAATTCTTGTGAGATTTAGAATTTTCTCTTTTCAAATGAAATTAATTTTTGTTCAGATTTTCATAAATTAAATTTTTGCATCTTTTTGATTTTTTATTTAGCAATCTATTTTTTTTAGATATTTTTTCCCAGATTGTTTTTGTTGAGAACTTTTTTCATCTGAAACTGATTTCATTGTGTAATGGTTAGTACATCAGTCTAACTTGATTTTTAAAACCAGAATGGAACTGGAAAACTTTTTTTGGCAGTTGGCTCATAACCATTTCAGAAAATGGATAATTAACTATTCTTAAATGATAGTTAAAATAAAATCCTACAATCTGAGGCACTTAAGTGTATGTTGATATAAGAATCATAAAAAATACACTGTTGTAAATACGATGTCCCCTTCACGAATGGCTAATGGAACGTCCATCCAGCTCATGATTTTTTTTTTTTTTTGAAAATGAAGAATAATAATTTTGATTTATTTTATTTGTTAATGTTGATTTCTACTGGATATTTTTTTGTTTAATAATATCTTTGTTATATTTTCTTTAAAAAATAAAATGGTTTATTAGCAAAGGGAATAAATTTATTAATAAAATCTTTACAAAACAAACATACTTTTCAATATGTACTTTTCACAATTCTTTATTTAGATATGATAATTTTGGGTGACTAGAAGTTTTCAGAAATTGAGAAGATTTATAGAAAGTCAAAAGTCTTATAAAACATTGTGAAAAGTGCATTATGAAAAAAAAATTTTTGTAAGGATTTAATAGAAGCAATGCAATAAGAATGTAAAAAGTTTGAAATTTACCTGCAACATATTTTATTTTCAAAAGAGATAAGTTTTTAAATGCTTTTATTTAATGTAGAAATTCTGGTTGTTTCCGTGACAAATCTTGGAATAACTTTTTAACATATACTTATATTGAATTAACATTCTTCAAATTTTGAACACTAGGTATCGATACCAGTGCAATATGACACTGAAATATTTCAGGATTGTCCAATCTATCAGTATTGGCTGACTGAATTTCAAAACATGACATGTATTCAGTAAGCTTCTGTTGATGTGCACAAAATGGCAATATATATATATTTAACTGTTAGAAACCAGTCAAAGCTTAGACAATCCTAATATAGATAACAATCAAAAATTTCCAATTGTTGTCAAGGCAATCTCCTTTTAACAATAAAGGTGGAATCCCACTTCTATTAATGATCTCATATATTTATATAGACGCAAGATTTTTATGAAAGTATATTCATTGAATATTGACTGAAAAGCATTTACACTTAATTAAATTAGAAAGAAAAATAAATGAAGAATGGAATCTTAATTTATCTTGATCTTTAACTGACACTTAGTTTTTTTAGAATATTGCCCTTCATAAATTTAAAAAAAAACCTTATAACAATTTTTAACATGCTTGAATTTTATTGCAAAAATTAGAAATATGACATTATTTATATTTTTAGCTTATAAATTTAAATGTAAATATTTACCAAAAGTTGCAAAAAATATATCTAAAAAGTTAAAAATAATATATTTAAGAAATATTTTATAAAAAATACTTTTACTTAATTTGAGAAATAGTGCACTAAAAAACAAAAAAAAATAATTTCTTTCTTGGACTATTATTTGGGTGTGTTACTATATTTAATTTGAAATAGGTGTCTGGAGGGAGAAGGGCATTCATAAATTAATTAATTCAATTATTATTATTTTTACTATAAAATTAATTTATGGATTCCATCTGGTTTTGTTTTAAATTAAATATATTAACCCAAAAGGTGAACCAAGAAAAAATTTTATTTTAATTTTTAGTGCATTATTTCTCAAATTAATTAAAAATGTTTTTTATAAAATATTTTTTATATATATTATTAAATCATAGCTTTGTTTATGTTCTCAGCGCCTATTAAATAATAAGCCACTTGCTTTGAAAATCTAGGTAAATTGAATTTTTTATTTACTTTTTTTATGGTATTTAAACAAATAAATATTTAATAAGCTATCTATATAAGGAAAAATTATCAATGGAATTTCAATGATAGTGACAGTCAGATATTCAGATTAGTTTAATTTTTGAATGTTTGCTTTCATTAATGAGAAGTATTGTTTTGAGTGGTTTATCTCAATATATGAAATAGTAATCTCATAACTAATGGTTCCAGGATCGATTCTCAGTTGAGTAGAAAAAAAGATGAACTCGATCTAATCAAATAAATCTACCTGCAACTAAGATATTCAAATGTCACATGACCTGAGCAACTGCGCAAACAATTACAGTTCTGAGAAGCACTAGATCACACTACGATTTTAAACTTTTGTTTTACATATAGATTTAGAAATGCTTTGTCTTCTTTTACGTATATATATGACTTTAGATTCAGATTACTTTTGATAATGCTGATGCTAAATATAAGCTAATAGATATACTATGCTTAATTTTGATATTTTAATAAACGTTAGTGCACACTAGCTTGCAGAATTTGGAATCTGATTTTTGAATTTTTAAAAAAAATTATAGATGTCATTAGTAAGAATGTTTTTTTATTCACAAAGTTTAATTTGAAAAGTTGATGTCTTAATTATTCAGTACTCTTTATATGAAGAATTCAAGAATTGAAATTAATTTTATGAGTAAATACCATACTTATTGCATGTCTGTCTATGTATCCTGAAAAGGTTATTACAATTTTTTTTTTTTATTATTATAGCGAATGGAACGAATTTTGGATAAAGCTAAAAAGACTCACAAACAACAAGTAGAGGTTTGTATTTTTATTTTAATAATTAATTTTTATAGTAAAGACTATATTAAAAATTCAATTAGCATTTTTTAATAATGTCTTTGTAACTCAATAGTAGTATAAATAAAGTTGCCAAAAAATTTATTTGAGTAACTAGGCAATATATGGCTAAACACTTGATTATCATTTATGGTAGTTTGCCACTCACTTGACAATTTAATTTAGGATTTTAATGTCTATTATTTCATACATTAATGGAAAGGAAAATATAATCTGAAATATGTTTTTTCTATCAATCATTTGAAAGAAATCGGATGGATTGATTGAAAATTTTTATTGATGACAACTGCTTTAAAATAAATAAATAATCATACAGCTTTATTGCATAGGGGTTCATAAGAAGTTTGAATGCCAAAAGAGACACATTTGGATGTGATCCATAGACCCTAAACATCAAAATTTGCCATTCTACCAAACCATACAGGGCACAACTGTTTTGATGCGCTAAGTGTGAAACTGCATATTTATGTATATATATATCATCAAATAATGTTTTTCCATTGCAAAAAGCAAAATAAAAGTTTCTCCAAATTTAATCTAGTTTTTTGTATATATTGGTTTTCTCTGCAGCACTCCAGCAAACTTCCTTCTCTCATCAATTCATTGCTTATGTGGTCTCTTAGGTTTTTTTGGGATTTTACCATCTGTTATTATCCTGTCTTCTAGAAAATATAGCTATTGCAACTCTTATTTTATCCTTGTTTTGTACTAAACTAGAAAGAGCAATTAAATATCTAAATTAAAAAAAATCTGTCCTCAAATATATATCAAAATTTGCATTAATCTAAAATCTATAATATCTATCACTAATGATGACTAAATGTTTTATCTATTGCTTGCTTATAATACTATGGTTATACACTCAGCCAATCTTAAGAAAGAGAATTTAACAATCATTATTATGATGTACACAGAGATTTTGTAGATAATTGCAGAATGAGTAATTATTTCTGTATATATTTAAATATATATTGTAACGGGCGAACGATCTCGATTCGCACACCCTGACCGCGAGGGCGCCACTAGTCAGAAAATCGAAACTAGACATTTATTTTAAGGGTGGACAGGATATGCGAACCTGAATGCGCCGGACTAAACTCAGGGAGAAACAAGATATCTTAAATATTGTTTAGACAGTTGAGAAATAAAAGTACAAAGACAAACGTCAGCCAAATAAATTTAAACAATTTATTAATTTTATTAAAAGTTGGACAATAGAGTAATGACATCAGTGACTTATATTAACATAAACATATTTACCCGAGAGTGCACATGAGTATGGCAAACACGAAAACATTAAACACTTTGGCAGCAAAATTCTCTCACCTAAAAATATAAGAAATGGTTAGGATAATAGCTTCCTGCTGGCAATTTATAAAACTACAAAAACAAAAACCACAACTCTAGCTTCCTGATTCAAATATATTAAAACAATTATGGTCTTGTAGGAAATCAACGAAACCAGCGCAAATGATAGATCAGTAGCATTTTAACTACTGACGTTATAACGCCGCAGGATTGCTGCGCGTAATACTACTTTTAAAGCAAACGTGGTTGATTTCACATACAAGACAGCAAAAAGATATTTGATTACGATCTTACGTAATCCAGAAAGAAATGACTACTTTCAGAAAACTCGAAGAAATAATTTGATAAATAGCCAGCAAAAAAAAATTTTGTTGTTTGCAAAAAACGCAAACCAAACGTGTTTATTATTTTACAACAACAACTAAGGGCCGGTGAGTAAATAAAAACTACGAAAACTGCCAAAGCATTTTGCAATAGTTAATGAAATCATTAGGCATATATTAAACATATAAAATATAATCTCTCAATGCACCCCCTGATAAATGAAAATTGAAAACAAACTTGGAATCTTAAAACTAAGATTCCAAGACACACTTTCAATACTAGAAAAAGTACATACAGATAATTAAAAATAATTAATACATCTTTAAAATATACTTATCATTAGATTGAGCGGAGATTTAATTAAACGCAATTTATTTACCCTGGCTAGAATAAGAAAAAGTTTATCTTACGATAAGGCAGAGTTCTAGTAACTTTTAATAATAGTTCATCTTTCAGGCGACTTCTCTTTATGACAAAGGCAAGTGTCGAGGCAAATTGGGGATCCGGCTTAGGTTAGAGTTTTATGGCATCATGAAAGAACAGCCCAGAGGCCGAGGCTCGCAATGCATCTTATTGCTTCCAAAACGTATAGCGGCGTTTGTTAACATCACGAAGGCAAATTTGAAAAATCTCTTAAATGTTCAAACTGCGATTAATATGAAGTTCCACAGATTAATCAGAATGCTTCTTAGAAATCAGAAGCTGAACCCTGCGCTCTTAAAAATTTTTTTTTTAGTCTCTAGAATAATAATAGCAACCACCTCCTTTTTTGGCGAGCTATAGTTACCTCGCTACATTTCCCGCGAAAAACCTTCCTTGTTGTTTCTAATTCTATATCTCAGGCAGGGCAAATATTAATTTCCCGCTCAATCTAATTTAAGAATTCCAACCAGGGATTATTGAAACAAAAAAAAAAAAAAAGACAACACAATTAAATCTCCACTTTTTAGAATTAACTTTAAAAATGATTAAAATAAAAGCAACAGGAATATATAATTAGCAAGCTTGCCCATTTTTAATCAAATTGATTTAAAAAAAAATGGTGGAAGTAAACTACAGTATTTTAAAATCAATTCTATAAACATTAAAATGATCTATTTTAAATATAAATGCGTATGTGTTTTAAATAATAATAATAAAAAATTAGCATTAGACATTTAATGAAAATGAAGTTGTTTTTCCCTTTTTAATTTTAGTAATAAAACCATTGAATCAGAAATCAATCCGGTTCAATATATACAATAAAATTTCTAATTCAAAGTCAAAGGAAAAAAATTCTGAATTAAGTAAGTATTGCATTTTGAATTACAAGAAAACTTACATATAAAATCAAAAGAAATTAAAAATGAAATTCAGATTATGTGAAATGAAAAAAAACAATCTCATAATAATAACTATCAAATATTACAATTTAATTTACAAGTGTTAAATTATCTTCACTCAAATTTTTGATAGCAATCATTTTAAATTATAGTAATTTGATATATATTGCAGAAATGATGAAGATATCTGAGAATGTGCAACCTGAGGCAACCAAAAAGTTTTAGCCAGAAATTCATCTTTGTGGCAAAATTTTTTTTTTTTATATGTTGCAAAAATGTATAATGAAATAGAAGTTTTAATCAAAATTACTCATTCTGATTTATAAAAGAATAATTTTTTGATAATTAATTTGTAAAAGTATCTACAACTTTATTAGGAAGTTTTAATCAAAATTACTGATTCTGATTTATAAAAGAATAATTTTTTGATAATTAATTTGTAAAAGTATCTACAACTTTATTAGGCTTTTAGATGATTATAATGTAACTCAATATTGTTTTAATAATTTCTCTATGTATGTATGTAATACACTATAAAAAAATACATTATTAAAATGTAACCATCTGTATGCAATTCTATTACTGCTTTTATAAAGAAAAAATATAAAGAACATTAAATGTTAATCTTAATAGATATTTGGTATAGTGCCTTTTTTTTCAGGGATGCATACTAAAACTGACGATAGGAAAAATGCACTCAACTGAACATAATGTCAGAAAATGGAACGATGTGCAATTAAATTTAGTAGGGCATCTTTTCTATTTTGTGATTTTATATAACATTTGTTAATTGAAAAAGTGCAAAAATGCATTAAGATGTACTTTATATTTTCTCATTGTGAGAAACAATAACATAATTGCATATAGATATGTATATTTAATATTTTCATAGTTATATGATGTAAATAAAATAGTTTTTAGGTTAAACCATGTGTTAGTTTTGATTAATAGTTTCGATGAAGTAGCATCTACCATTGCCAAGGATAACTTGTCAAAGAAAACCCGTTAGATCTCAAATAGTAACGAGATTGAGTGTGAGATGGGAATGAGATTGAGCGTGAAGAAATTGAGCTTTCAGAATATATGGATTAACAAAATGTTTATTTTTTCCAGTTCCACCATTAATTGATTTCAAGTTTATATTAGAAGAAAGAGATAAAATAAGTGGTCTCCATAAGGCTGGAATACATTGTGCTTTATGAGCTCTATTCAAACTATTTGGTCTTTTTAATATTTCAGTCGACTCCCTCATGGTTCTCAAATCATACTTTTCCAAATTAGCAAGTATTTTAACATTATCAAAATTAGATTTGTGACCAATATCTAAAAAATGTGAAGTAAAAGCTGATGTATTTAACTTCTGATTAAAGGCATTTTTATGTTCTTTAATTTTGACATTAATTCATCTATTAGACTGACCTACATTGCTTTTCGAGTACTATAAACATGGAATTTCATAAAATCCCTGGTAGTCCAAAAGTACTCTGTCTTTAGATTTATTATGGAAAAAATCAATTTTTTTGCTAGTGGAAAAAGTAGTCTTTATGTTAAAATTGGATAGTCTTCTATCCTTTAATATAAGGTAAAACCACCCTATAACTAGTTGAATTATCAATTTTATCCTCTTTCTTCTTTTTAGTATCAGTGCTATGTAGTGCCTTGTATATGTTTTTATTGTAATCATTAGAAAATAAGATATTTTTTGTTAGTTCTATTTCAGAAGTATACTATGTTATTTTTCTCCTTCACTTTCTTTGCATATATTCATATAATCATATATATTACTTATAATACTTCATTCATATACACTTTAATTAAAATAAAGAAGGTTAAGAAAATTACTTGCATTAAAGTGTATATGAATGAAGTATTATAAGTAATATATAGTTCTATTTCTTGAGTAAGATGATCTTTATCTGACAAAGTATAAGTTCTCATCAAAAGATTTTTTGCTACAGAAAATATTTGCGCAGGATGATGATGAGAATTAAAATTAAGATATCTGTTTGTGTGGATGGATTTTTTATAAACCAATATTGATAAGGAATCATCACATTTTCTTACAATCAAAACATCTAGAAAAGAAAGTGATTTGTTATTTTCACCTTCTATAGTAAACTTAATATTAGAATGCCAAGCATTAAGAAAAATAAAAAAAGAGTTCAAAGCATCAATACCATTAGGCCATGTAACAAATGTATCATCTACATATCTGAGCCAAATAGAGTAGCTGTATTTAATACTTTACTTTCAAAATTATTCATAAAGAGCATTACAGGTCACTTTCTATGGGATCACCACTGTCACCTGTAATTGCTGATCTCTTCATGAATAATTTTGAAAGCCAAGTATTAAATGCAGCTATTTAAAATTTTAAATGCTTCTATTTGGCTCAGATATGTGGATGATACATTTGTTATATGGCCTCATGGTATACATTCTTCGAACTCTTTTTTTGTTTTTTTTTAATGATTGACATTCTAATATTAAGTTTACTGTGGAAGGTGAAAAATAACAAATCACTTTCTTTTCTAGATGTTTTGATTGCAAGAAAATATGATGACTTATCAATATCAGTTTACAGAAAATCCACCCATAAAAATAGATATCTTAATTTTAATTCTCATCATCATCTTGAACAAATATTTTCTATAGCAAAAAATCTTTTGACAAGAGCTTGATACTTTGTCAGATAAAGTTCATCTTAATCAAGAAATAGAGCTAACAAAAAATATTATATTTTCTAATGGTTACAATAAAAACATCATACATAAGGCATTACATAGCATTGATACTAAAATGAAGATAAGAGGATAAAATTGATAATTCAACAAGATATAGATTGATTTTTGCCTTATATTGAAGTAGTCACTGATAAAATCAATAGAAGACTATCTAATTTTAATATAAAGATTATTTTTTCCACTAGCAAAAAAATTGGTGATTTTTCCATAAATGTAAAGACAGAATACTTTTGGAATACCAGAGGGTTTATGAAATTCCATGTTTATGCTTGAAAAGTTATGTAGGTCAGTCTAATAGATGAATTAATGCCAGAATCAATGAACATAAAAAAGCCTTTAATCAGAAGTTAAATACATCAGCTTTTACTTCACATTTTTTAGAAATGGGTTAAAAACCTGATTTTGATAATGCTAAAATACTTGGTAATTTGGAAAAGTATGATTTGAGAACCATGAGGAAGTCTATTGAAATATTAAAAAGACCAGCAAATGGTTTAAATAGAGCTGATGAAGCACAATGTATTCTGGTCTTATGGAGACCACTTATTTTATTTCTTTCGTCTAATATAAATTTGAAATCCATTAATAGTCAAACTGAAGAAAATGAACATTTTGTTAATCAACATATTCTGAATGCTCAACTACTTCATGCTCAATCTCATTCCTACCTCACACTCAATCTCATTACTATTTGAGATATAACAGTTTTTCTTTGGAAAGTTATCCTTGACAATGGCGGATGCTACTTTGTTGAAACATTGGGAATTAATCAAAACTAACACATGGTTTAACCCAAAAACTTTTATTTATATATACCTATGTATTTATATATTACTATTATTTTTGCAGGAATTTAATAAACATCTGGATTCATTAACAGAACATTATGACATCCCTAAAGTCAGTTGGACCAAATAAACAATTTAGATCGATTATTTGGAGAATTTTTTTTACATGGAATTCTTGTTTATATATGTATATTTTTATTATTATTTGTGTAAATATATTGTATTTAAAAGTTATAAATTAAGCTTCTATAAACTTTTTGGCTTTCATTCTTATTAACATATGTGTATTTCAAAATGATTTATTATTAAATATGTAATCTTTTTTGCCTTATATGATTTCGAGCACTGGGTCGAATGGTAGACTCAAAAGTTTAAGATGCATAGATTACAGTTCAATTTGGTTATTTCTAGGTCTTGAACCTCACATTAACTTGTGAACTCCTGAATAACAAACTATTTTTTGATTATTATTATTTTTTTGTGTTTCTGGGGCTCAAAATCTATAAATCATGAGTCATTTCTGTTATATACAGTGCTCAAATTTTTTATAAATTTCTGAATAATAAACTGTTGATTTTTTTTTAATCTGAATTTTTATTGAAAATCTGGTTTAAAACATAAGAGCTTTCAAAAGATGATATTAGCCAAACAGTATATCATACTTATAAATTATATAATGTTACAAATAATGTTGTTGTAACAGAAATAATTTTTATCCAATATTTGATAACTGTTTAGAGAAAAAGAATAATACGTTCAGAAATTTTTAAAGTTATAGTTATCTTTCGAGCTGATTTTTTCAGAATCTGTGAGAGAATTAAAATTAATACAGTTAGGAACAAAATATTGCATACAATATCATAATGGTATTTCTATGAGATGATATAGATGTCTCAAAAACTATTTTGAAAGTCTTTTCTGGTATAAATGCAATTATAGCTCTGAAAAAGACTGCAGGGCAGTCAAAATGTAAGATTGTGTGTACATATATATAATGAAAAATTTTGTGCTAAAAAGTGTTCAAAGTAAAGTGAACAAATTAAATTACATTTATATAAGATATTATAACAAAACAAAGAAAGTGGTTGATTTAGTAAAGTATCTGTTTAATACTCTTTTGATGCAAACTTTTAAATATATGGAGACATACGATGTGAAAAGAATTTAAACTTTAATAAAATTTCAAAATGGTTTGATAAAAATATATTCAAAAAATATACTACTAGTTATAACAAATCAGCTTTTAAATAATGAAATTTTCACTAAAGAATTTAATGAGATAATTATAGCAATAGTGTTATGTGACTTTATCAAATACTTACTACATATTTCCAATAATATTTATTCATATCACTGTTGATATTGGAATTGCCAAATATTATTTATTCTATTTTGTTTTATGAGCTGTTTTATTTGTTATATTTGGGTAGTGGCAAAATCCCTCTCACTGACCGAAGTATATCTTGTAAAATGATAATATTTAAGTTATTGGAACCCTGAGAAAAGTAAGTTGTTAATTCTTAATTGACATTTTGAATTTATGGTAATTTTTATGCCTTAAGTTATTTGTTGTGCTTTGGTTGGAGCTATGTTTATCTTCACAGTTTTATTAATTCAGTATAACTTTAAGATGTAAATTTCTTCTTTAAATTTTAAAACTTATAGTTTATTTTAACTTCATGGTTAAATATTCTGGTTTAGTCAAGCTTAGAATCCATACTTTGTTTCATTTTGCTTTAGCATTATTTAATACAATATTAGTTTATAGTTGAGGATCTCATTATCCATTGTTAACATTGTTCTCATATTTCATTTTGATTTTTATTTCTTCATTTTATCTTAATTCATCATCATAACCGATTCATCCTTCATTGGCTCCTATACTATCATCACCTCTTGATCATTCATTATCCTAATACATTTTCTTTCTCTTAAGCTCATTCGTTTTCACTATTTAATTATTATTTATTTCTATCATCTATTTATCATTTGATTCATAATTCGAATTCCATTCCACATTCAACTCATAGACCCGATTACTAATTATTTTCATTGTTTTACAAATATTAAATTTATCTAATAATATTTTGCTATGGATTTTAAAGCTAGTTTATCTAATGTCAATACTAGAAGTTATTATTTTCATGGAAGTTTTGTGACCTTACTTAGATTTATTGTTTCATACTAGCCTAATTGGTTTTAAGAAAATAATATTTTTATTCTTATTATATTTTTTATGTGTATATTAATTATTGTTCTTATAGTGATAGTCACAAAGGTTTCACATGGTGGATTTTTGGCGCCTAGCAACATGTGAGCTTGTTTGTTTAAATATGAATTATTATTGCGACATGTTTCAGTCATTTTAAAAGAATTAATAATAATGTTTGATTAGTGTGACCAAGTCATGAATGATGGTTCTTAATTTAATAAATCATACTAAGTTTTAGGATTATGTTGATGATTCTATCTTAATTTTTTTTTTTTTTTAACAGTGATCAACAATAAATTACATAATGTACTTTTATTAATTAGAGTATAATACTATTATTTAATCAAATATCTGTTATAGCAATGTGTTAAATGGTGGTGTTATTGGCATAAGATTATGACATGTTTTGAAATACATATTTATGTATAGGCAAATAAATTTAGATGAGCTAGATGGAGTATATAGTCTAATAGTTAAGTAAATTGATTTTTTTTTACTCTTTTGTGTGTGAACTTGTAGTAAAATTGTGGATTGATGGAGAATGAATGGTAGTGTTGAAATGCATGCAAGATCAATTCAATTTAAATCAAATTAGGTGTTATAATCAGAGATATTATTGTAGAAACATATTGAGAGAATGAGTGAATTAGATTATAGTCCCATTCCAATAAATGCTTCTATGCCAGAAGCTCCAATAATAAGTGATTCAGAAAGTTTTTTAATTTGAAATTTCAAGAAACGGAGAGGTTTGAAGAGGGAACCCTACCGATGGTACTAATGTTGAAGTGATTGATACAAATATAAAGTATCAATCCCTAATGGAATTTATGAAGAAGTTGATGGAAGAAAATAAGGAGTGTATAAAGAAGTTAGAAAATAAAATAGAGAATATGAAAGAAAATAATGAGAGTATAAGGAGATTAGAAAATAAAATGGAGAATAATATGAAAGGATTAGAGAATAATATGAAAGAAAATAATGAGAGTCTAATAAGGGAGTTGGAAAATAAAATAGAGAATATTATGAAAGGATCAGAGAATAGATTGGAAAATAAAATTGAAGAAAATAATAAGAATATGAAGAAGTTAGAAGATAAGATGGAGGGAATTAAAAATAGAGGAAAAGATAGGAGAATCAAGGGAAATTTTGAGAAAAGAGATAATCAAAAACAATGAAGATGTTAAGTGTTCACTAGAAAAGTCCATGTAAGAACAATTTGCAAATCTTAAGAATACAAATATAGAGGAATTTAAGAATATGTTTGTGATCTTTCAGTTGAATTGTAGTCATAATAATGTACAGGCTAGTAGAGAGGATACAAAAGAAAGATTTACTCAATTGCATAAAGAGGTTGATACGGTTAAGATAAGTTTTGAGGAAGAGATTGCACTTCAAGAAAATTCAATTCAAATTAGAAATGAGAAAGGAGATTGAAGATGGTTTGATGGTATATCAGAGAAATAAAGAGGAAAACCTTGAGTTTAAGAATAGAATAGGAAACACTATTGAATAATTACGAAAAGAACAGTGATAGTTTAATAAAGATGGCTGTTCATTCGGAACATATCAAGGGACAAAAGAGTGAAATTGATGAACCTTGAAAGGTTTAAGAAGGAACAGAAAGAGTATGTAGTAGAGCTGTTTGAGAAAAATAATATTGAATCCCAAAATACAAAATATGTGTTGTAAGATAGAAAGTATCCAAGGGGAACAAACTATTACGTCAAGAGAGTTGAATGCTAGAGCTGAGATTTCTTTGATTAGCCCAAAAGAAACTTGTATAAAGCATGGTATATCTACTGCTATTAATGATAATATGCCAATAAAGGAGGTAGGGCCTGTTGTTACCCATTTTTCTGGGATAAACCAGACAAAATGGTCATAGAAGAAAACCCTGGTAATGCTAGCTCTATAGCTTTGCGGTTTATTCATATAAAACCTTTTAAGGGAGAACCTAGGGAAAATCCTCTCGAATACTTGCATTGTTTAAAAGAGCTGTTCTCTTTATGTGGATTAGCAGAAAATGAGAAATTGGCTGTATCATGCAACCATCTGTATGCTTCAGCTAGAGATTGGTGGCAATCTCTTTTTGATAAGCCATTCGCTTATGGGGACTTCAAACACATGATACTTTGTCATTTTGGTGAGATGATAAGCAGGATAATATCCACTATCAAATCTCCCAGGAAAAATATAGCCCCCGTAAGGGAAGATATTCACAATTTTTCCGAGGGCAAGCTGTAAAATTTAAAAACTCTGACAGCATTTCCTCTTTCAGAGCATCAAATAGTGAGGATTCTCTGCCACAACCTACCTAGATCAGTAGAGCAGGTCCTCTTTGCTGCTGATCAGTATACTATTGAGGAGGTATCAGAAATCCTCGATTCTCACGAAAATCTCTGAGTATACCTTGGAAAATCACTCCAGAATTAATAAGGAAAGACATAGTTATCCTTTGATGAATATAAATTTAAGGGATCTCCCAGTTAAGAAATGCTATGAAAGGAGATATATTCCTCCTAAGTTGAGGTCTTCTTCATACTCTGATGCTAATAGGCATTGACCGGTTATGTCAGATAGTAAACCTTCAACTAGTGGTATAACTACTATGGTTAAGAACTTTAGGATAAAGCCCCAAAGAAGTCTGAGATGCAGTGTTACCATTCAATTATATAACCTTTTAAAAAAGTCTGAGGAGTTGGACTACTGATCACATGAAAGAATTTAATACAGTCAAGGCTACTTTTCTTAAGGTCATTTTACATTACCCTGATTTTAGAAGAAAATTTTATGTACAGACAGTAGTCACTATAGTCTGGGAGTGATACTATATCAACTTAATGATATTTAGGAACCTCAAATTCTCTACTTTTTGAGTAGATGCTTAAAAGGGGTTGAACTGAACTACTCCATCATAGAAAAGGAAGCCCTGGTTGTTGTTTGGGCATTTCAAAAACTACGTCAATACTTGCTAGGCTCCAAAGTGATTGTTTTATCAGACCATAGAAGTTTGGAGTTTTTAAATCGAAGTTGTCTTAATAATGAAAGACTTATTGGGTGGAGCTTATATTTACAACAATTCAACTACAGCATTGTGTATGTTGAAGGTAGAAAGAATATTCCAGCTAATATTCTTAGTCGCCACCCTGTCTGTATTGTACCCCAACAACCAGATACCACATTATTGTGAATAACCTGAATAGAATTGTGCATGAATCTATAGTCCAAGAGTATTATCATTTTGCTGCTATTCAGAACCAGGATGCAAAATTAAGTAATATTATTTCCATTTTAGAAATGACAAAAATATTCAAAAAATTACTTTAAGATATAATTTTAATCTTGGAATACTGATGTATAAGGGTAATTTAAATGATGATAAATCATGGCGAGTTGCCATACCATCATTTTGTAAATAAATTAATCGATTATATTCATGATAAATATAGGCACTTTGGCACTCCAAAAATTTACCATGTATCAAAACCTTATTTTTAATGGTCTCACATGTATAGAGACATGGTAAAAAAAATAAAAGCATGTAATATTTGTATTAGATCAAAACATTGTACCAAATCATTTGCGGGCACTTTACAGCCAATAATTTCCATTAGGCCTAATGAACTACTGGTACTTTATTTTTATGGGCCTCTTCCACCATATAACCGGCAAAAGTTTATATTGGTTGCATATGTTGTGTTTTCTAAATTGGTTTCAGCATATCCTGTACCAAAAACAGATGCTAAAAATACTATCAGGTGTTTAAATGATTATCAGTTCTTGTTAGTTGGTAGACCTGATTTGGTCTTGACCGATGATGGCACTGCATTTATGTCTAAAAAATGGAGTAAATGGGTTCGAGCTCAAAGTATTAAACATGTTATGAGTTCAAAAAGGAACTCCCAGTCCAGTCCACATGAGCATGTTATGTGTGAGCTCAATAGACTCTTTAGAAACTATGTTCAGGGTGACCATAAACAATGGGTCAATAAGCTCCCTGAACTAATTTATTATATTAAATGTTACTTTTAATGAATCCACAGGATTTACTCTAATCTGGTTGCATTATGGGAGTCATGAGCTTTTGCTCATTAGGACTCCCATTAGCCTTCATTATGGGGGAGATAGATAATGAATGATGTAATTAGGGCATCTAATAGGCTCATGAAAATGGTTCAAAAATGGGTGAAACAATCTAAGACTAAGTCATATTCAGGTACTCATCTTTTAGCTAAAGGCACCGCTCTATGTCGCGCTTTTCGCGCCAAAATACATTAAAATGCTGTTTCCGTGGCCGACCCGTTCAAACCCGGGTTTTCAATAGTACAACTTTTTTGTTGCGCTACAAAATGCAGGCCGCTATGTTGCATCGCAGTACAGCATGTGTGTTGCATGGAAGCAAATACACTTTCCGAATTCGCACAATTTATAAAGTAATTATGGCTTGATGAGAGAGTTTGTATTTGAATTGTATTGAAATGTTGTTTGCATTGGATTTTTTTTAATTTTAAACTATTGAAATGTTCAGATTTTTTAAAACAATAATTATAAGACTTTTTACAACGTACTATATTGAACTTTTATTTGGGAAAATGTTAAATATCTTTTTTTTTTATTGAGTTGCAATTAGGTAACGGGTCAAATAATGTACTGTTATTAACATTCCACAAGACAAAGAAGATTCTACCATCTGTATATTTTTGAAGTAAAAAAGAGCGGTACAAAAAAAATATCCAATAAGAAAAGTTCAAATATACAGATTTTTTTGTAAATTTAATAAAAAGCAAATATTATAAACATGTTTAATAAGTAAAGAAGACATTTGTATGTGTTTATTGTTGTTGAAAAAAGTTTGAGTTTCTTTCTTCTGTCCGAGTACGGATACGATTTTGAATTTTTTTATTTTAGCATTACAAACAAACAGAACACTAACTCTAAAACTAACCCTAAAACTAATCCTAAACTAACCCTAAACTAACTCTAAAACTAACCCTAAATCTAACCGTAACAACTTTTACTTTTATTACGATTATTATTTTTTAGTTAAACAACAACAAAAAAAGTCATAACACAAGTAAAAAAATATCCGATAGAAAATTGATAAAAAAGAAGCCGCAACACAATTTAAAAAGTATACGATATAAAAAACACGAATCAAATTGTAATTTGTTGATTTTATTTTACAATTATTATTATCATTTAAATTGTATACGTTAATAAAAAATAATATTTAAAAAAGACGATTTTGTTTTGTTTTTATTTTCGCATTACAAAAAAGCACAGAAAAATTATTAAAATCAACGGCCCGTGAAAGTTCATATTTTATAGTTTTAGCGTGAAAACGGCGCCATCCTACGGCGACTTTATCTATAATACAAGCACCCATATTCATTTAAGATCAGTGATCTCGTACTATTGCGTACCCTTCATGCTAGCAATGTGCAGAAAAATCAATTTAAGAAATTTCTTAATCTATATGAAGGTCCTTACTGAATAATTGCTCAGGTTGGTGAGAATGCTTTTATGCTCTCAACTCCTGATGGCCCAAAAGAACTACAATGCCCACAGTTTGATAGCATATCCATCAATAAATTAATGTATGTACAGCTTAATACTTGTGATTTTTAAAAAAATGTCCAAAAAGGTACAGAATATTTTACTAATTGTCTTAAGTGATTTAAAGAGAAATGCTTATTCTTCTTGTCCAGGTAATTATTATATGATGTTAAAGGTTAAATTTAAAAAAAAATTAAAATTTTCCCTTTGCCAGTAAGGGAAAGTTGTAACTGTATGGTTAAGCTCAATGTTTGTCAAGCCTTATTTAAGTGGTCAAATGCGAAAAATTTTAATTAACAATAATTGTAATATATTAAAATCAGTGCATTATCTTAGTGGTATGCGGTAGTAGTTGCCAAATTGTATTTTAAAATTTAAGTAAATTTTATCAGTAAATCTCCTGAGAGTGATAAAGGCTGACTGTTCAAGATCCGCTAAGCCCTCTGGTAGGATGTGTATGAGATTTTATATGCAGTTTTGTCAGATGGACTAATTCTCAATAATATTAAAATGATAATTTATTATTTTTATTATTAAGCATGTTTTGATACTTTATTATTATTAAATAATAATAGTTAGAAAGATTCAAATGTATATCTCTTCTAAATCAATATTTGTAATCAATTCCTAAGTATATTTTTTATAGTGATTTAAAATAATATTGAAAGTTTGATTAATTATTACTAATGAATATAGGGGAAGAAGTATTAATTATATGCACACTATGCTGTTATTAATCTATTTTTAATTGTATCACAATTCAATGTAATAAAAGGTATAAATAACATAAGTAGTAGGGGGGGGGGACTATTAATAAAAATGAACAAGAGGAGCAGCAAAACTAAAGAAACCAAGAAGGAGCTGAAAAAGTGATAACACCGTATTTGAATTTACTAAAACTAAAATATATTGTGATTCTTAAATTATGGAATAGAAAATTTTAATTCCTTGTATACATTAGGACCTCCTTAACCAGCAAACAACATTTGCCAAAATTTTACACTGGGAGAAAAACGGAAACCATTTTGAAATACAAGTATTTTACCAAAAGAGACCTTGAATTCAAAACCGGACAAGAAATCGTAAGCATGAAATGTTATTCCTCATATCATTACAATTTTTATCAATATAATTATTACGTACACTTAAAAATCCTTCATCAGTTGTTTAAAATCACAAAAAGAAGAAAAAAATATTCAGTGCATTTATTTAGTAAATAAATGAAAAAAATACGTTTTGCTTTTATATTAAAGTAGGGATAAAAATCTCATTAAAAAAATATAGTTTGGAGAAAACTTTTAAAATTCAAATTGAACAAAGTAAAAGTTACTTCAAATAAATAAGAAAGTTTACTGATTTTATAGGATGTGTAAGTTTAGTTTACATTTTTTTAAAAAAAATATTGTCTGATAAATTTTTTGAATGCTAACTTGCTTCATCATTAACAATGAAAATTGAAATATGTTTACTGATAAATGAAAAAAATAAATGTTTAACTCACATTTATTAAAAATCTTTAATGGAAATACTGATAAAAGAAAAAACAATAACCATTCATTATATTATTCAAGAAAATATTTAATAATATTGATATAAAAACATAAATAAATAAATATCTGCTTCTTAATGACAGGGGGAACGCTGGAATTAATATTAGTTTTAAGTATTAACAAATGATCTCAAAATGTTTTTAAACGCTGAAGTCATCATCAACTATTTAAAATGTATTACCGCAGATAAAATAAAAAAATGCTTTTGTGAAAGTTTTCTCTTGCTATCAAACTTGAAGCTATTATTAAAACTACAATTTAGTCAAATAAGATGTATCCAAAATTCTGCAGAAAATACTTATAAGTGCTATTACATCATTATTGTACTGCAATAAAGTCTTGATGATTTGATTTTACTGTGTTGGAATAAATGTAAAAAAATATAGATGTGTCGTTTGTAAAATATTTTGCCCACAATAGCATCATTTTCCTGTCAGTCAGCTCATGGTGAAGGAACTTAGATTATGAACTAGGGGAATAAAGTAAAATGATAATGTTTTTTTTTTTTTTTGTTTGCTCATGTTTATTATTATATTGTACTAGTTTTGGATAGGTTATTAAGGTATATATATATTTAATGGTATAAATTTGTAATGAATTGGAAAACAGACCAAGGTGAAATTATATACATTTATTTATTTTTCTTTACTGGTTGGTCTAAAATTTAACTTTAAATGAAGTATGTTTAGATATAGATATATGCCAATCTCTTACATTTATAAGAATAATTTACTGATATTCTATTTATGGGTAAACAGACAAAATATCTTGCCAGAAGAATAATAGTATTTACTCATAATAACACAATTAACTTATTATATGGAGTTTTCCATATAAGCAAGGATACACTCATTTTATATCTTTAGTATATTTTGCCTATAATTTAATATGTCCACTTTAGTTTATAGAATTTGTGCTATTTGTCATTGTCTGTGTGTTTCTTATTAATGCAATTTTTTCATGCTTTTAGAAATGTTTTATAATCGGTTGGCTTACAGTACTTTTGCTGGTTCAATACACTATTTAGTATATATATTGTGAAGTAGGATATTTATCTTTTAGCTTTTACTGTGAGAATTATTTTATCTTGCCATTATTTTGATGAGGATTTGTGCTAGTTTCCATTTTATACGTGTGAGAAACATATAATTTAATCAAATGTTATATCATTGACAGTGCATGGGTAGATGAAGTATATTCTCCCACTGCTTATTCCGTGAGAGGATTATATTGTCGAGGCTGATAATTAGTTAATGCTTAATTAGCATAGTTTAATCCCTAGAGAGGATTATTTTTATGGCATGCATTCTGTTTCCCTGTGTTGAGATGATGTCCACACACTTTATATCTAGGAAAAAGGTATTGGAATCTGCCATATTATTATACAACTATATAATGTTGTATTTTTATATTGGACTATTTCCATCATCTAATATGTGTGTTGTATGCCTTTAGAAAAGTTTAATTTTAGTTAAATATTCCAAATGCATTCGACTGTTAGTAATATCACAGCAAACAGGTTAATATATGCACCAACTGTTATCATCACAAACCATCAAAAAAACTATATAATGTTGTTTTGACGAGCCTTTATTGTCTGATCCCTCATGATGATGTCTAGTTATTTTCCACCGTGTATGGTGAAGTTCTTGATGTTCTAAAAATTAAATGGCAATGATAAGGTAGAGTATACTTGTTTATCTATTGTGTTTAGCTAAGTAAAATAGTGTATGTACTGTGCTGTTATACTTTGTCAACAGTTTACAAGCAAACCAACAAAACTTACTAGTAATTTTAAAACTTTTTTTTATATATAGCATAATAAGAGATATACATGATCAATGTCATTTTATTACCATTAAAACAGGCAAAATTCACTATACATATTGCCAGACACAGCAAGCTAGAGTATTCAATGGATGCAGAAGGTTTGTGCACAAAATCCCCATCTAGTGCCTACTCATCCAATATCCCCAGACCAGTTTCTGGTTTGTGGCCTTTGTCAGTGAGGAACCTTGGATCTGAGAGCTGCATCTAAAAGCAACAGTTATATCCAAACATAAGAGGTGGTGGTCATGTGATGTTTATTTTATTGCCTTCAAGCAGTAGTTCCCGATGGATTGGTAAGACATTTCTGTAGTTAGAATGATTATTTTATGGACCTAGGCAAAGTTTAGTATCCTGCATACATTTGATTTCTAGTGTCTGTTTCCATATTTATGTAATAAATTTCTGCATGTTAAACAGTAGTAATTATTATTTGTGCTTCATATGATAATTGCCATTATCATAATACTGATTAATAGAGTGTAGCTCTATAAATGGATGTTATGTTACTAAACATATCAGTGCATCAAAGCTGATATACCAGTACTCAAATGAAATATATCTTGCTGTATATTGTTTCTAAAATAGATGTATGTTTTTCAATTTTTAAAAAGTTGTAAATAGTGTAAATAAATCTTGTTGTTTTAAAAATATATTTAGTTGTCTGTAGTCTTATTGCTAATCATTATCCATATTGTTATTTTATTGTCTTAACGTGATCATCAGTTAATACGGTATATTTTATTATGCATTAATATATCATGATAATTTTGATAACTATTACATTTAAAGTACATTTAGAATTCATGGCTTATTGATTAGAATACTGTAAATCTTAAGCCTATGTCTTATTTTAAATAATATTTTAATGGTCTATGGTTTTGGGATAACCTCTTTATTTGAACAATAAGATACATTATTCACTGATCTTGATCACCTTTGCTGTGTCCTCAGCTGTAGCTGAGCGATTGCAAATCTAAATACTTAATTTTAAAATAAGAACAACCAACTAATTTAAATTAGATCTTTATTAGTACATAGTAAATCACAACAAAACAACAGTTATGGGTAATTGATTAACATATATATAAAACATAGTCTGATTGCATTACAATTCAAACCCCCTCTCAGTCTACAGTAATACAAATAAAACACAGTACCTTGACTGGGTGACGAAAATAAACCCTCGGGGAAAGCCGCTTAGGGCATTTAAAAATTATATTAAGACCGGTGTGGTCTGCTTCTACACTAGTCGTCCGGATTCACCTACAGGCACCGAGAACCTGGGATCACAGTCCGAAAAGGAGCAGCACTTAGGAAGAGCCGCACAGAAAAGATGTCAATATTTATTTTTCCTGCTCTTTTATATTCCCATGTTTGAAGTCCCACTCTCGTCTCTTCTTTTCTGGAGTATTAATACATTTTTTCTCGTATGTGCAAAACAGATTCATTTGGCTATTAATTCTTTTGATAATCCGATCTGTTAAGCAACACATCTGTAATTACTTTAGTTAGGTAATACAGTTTGATCTAATTACTTTTTATTTCACTTAACTTACTTTGAACCCAATATACATTTATCCCCCATTTATCTCTACTAAATATTTCTTACTTAAGTGTGCCTTTACTGACTCTATTTACATATATATATATAACATCTCCCCTTACTCCAGAAAAAGATTTTTGCATAATGGCTCTATATATAGTCTTTGTTTTTATGGTCTCTGGGTATTCCATTTTCATCTGGCTGTATTACTTTGTGTTTCATCTGGCTTTGACCTCGATGCTGTATCATTTTCACTATTCATTGGTATTGCCTCTGGCTCCATTGGTCGCTGTTGTTTCATTTCTGGTTTGCTTCTCATCCAGCAATAACTCACTTGGAATGTCAGATAACATTTGTACCTCCTCTACAACTCGCTGATGGACATGGTTTGCGTGTCTTCTATAAGTAGTGACATCCTATAGCTGAATGATTACTATTTGCAGAGATAACAGTTTCATAATTATCCCCTCTACCCATTTCTTTTGCAACATATCCCGGACTCAAACTTTATCCCCGATTATGAGCATTACATTTTTGTCGCTGATGTCATTTTCAACAGGATCTGGTAGTAATAAGGCTAATGTAATGTGCAGTTTCCAGCCCATTAACAGTTCTGCGGGTGATTTCCCAGTGGCCATTGATGGCATTGTGTGTTGCCACAGCATTGCATTATCAATTGCTGTATTTGATTTCTTTAACGCCCTTTTGATTATTTGGACAGCCTTCTCTGCTAGACCGTTCGACTCCAGGTGATATGGTGGTGTATATATGTGTCTGATGCCATTATCACGAAAATAGCTTTCTATCTCCCTAGCCATGAACACAGTTCTGTTATCAGACACAATGATTTCTGGTAAACTGACATGAACACAGCATTTAATGTTTTAACTGTTTCAGTAGCAGTTAAATCTTTTACAACTCGACACTCTGTCCACTTTGAGAATGCATCTATAAACACGAGCAAGAGGTTTCCATTCACCAGTCCAGCATGGTCTATGTGGACCCTTTCCCATGCTTTCGTAACTGCTGGCCATGAATTGTATACCTTAGCTCATATTCATTTCTGTTTGACATGAACATTTTTTGATATTTTGCTCTAGGTCGACGGTTATTTTTGGCCACCAGACATAGCTGCAAGCCAGTGCTTTAGCTTGCACAACTCCAGGGTGACCATCATGAAGTAAGTTCAATACTTGCTGTCGACCTCCATTTGTATCACAACCTGATCGCCCATTAATATGCACCCTTTACATATAGATAGTTTATTACGGTTTGCCCAGAAACCTGGGTCAATGTACTGAGGCCTTGAAGGTGGCCATCCGTTTTTGATCCATTCCATAAGTATCTGATAGCCCTGATTAGAGCTTGTCCAAATGGCTACGTGTTTGCTGTTCAATACTTCAGAGTTTAGGGTGTCAATATAATTTATTTTTGCCTCCATCATTAATTGTTCTTGTTTGTCCAGCATTCTTGATAATGCATTGGTGTGCGCGATCTCTTTGCCTTTTTTATATACTAATATATAATCATATTCTGACATATTCCTCCAGCGCATCATACGTGGGATTAAATGTTCGGGAGCTAAATGATCGTATCCCAAAATACCCAATAGTGGCTTGTGGTCCGTAATTATGTGGAAATTTCTTCCGAAGAGGAATTGCTGGAAATTTTTTAAGGTGGAACATTATAGCCAAAGCCTCTTTGTCAATTTGGCTAAAAATTTTATCTGATTTTGAGTTCTCGATGCGAAGGCAATAGGGCATTCCCCCTTGTTACATGGGTGAGATAGCACCGTCCCACTCTGATGCATCTGTTATTAGGTGTACTTCTAAACTTATTATAATGGACTAATAGTTTCTCCAACAACAATAATGTTTTTGTCTGACAGAACACTTCTTTGCGAATTCTAGACCAATGCCACTGCTGATCTTTTTGTTGTATAATGGCTTAGCTATGTGGGTTTTACCTTCCAAGAAACCTGACAACAATAACGTTTTTGTCTGACAGAACACTTCTTTGTGAATTCTAGACCATGCCACTGCTGATCTTTTTGTTGTGTAATGGCTTAGCTATGTGGGTTTTACCTTCCAAGAAAGGCTCGGAAAAGTTTATGAGACCTAAAAAAGCCTGTAACTGTTTAATATTAGTAGGTGGAGATGCATTTTTCACTGCCTTTATTTTCTCCAGGGATGGTCTCTTCCCTTTGTCAGAAATTAAATGGCCTAGACATGTTAATTCCCTTGATATGCATATGCTCTTGCGGGCATTTAATTTAAGCCCAGATTTATTTAGTTTTTCGCATATGATGAATAGTTTGTTGTGCAACATTGCTTGTGACATAGCCATGATAAGTATATCGTAGTAGGGAATGAACCCTTCTAAACCCTGTAGCAAAACATTGATCCTTGCCTGAAATATATTTGGGGCTGTGGGTATGCCAAAAGGCAAACGATTGCATCTAAATAGACCCATATGGGTCATTAAAGCCAAGATTTCCACTGATTTTTCGGTGACCTGAATCTGGTAGAAAGCGAAATTAAGGTCTAGCTTTATAAAATAGGAAGCATTTTGCAGACTGGTCAAAACCACTCTTAGATTTGGGACAGGATAAGCTCCCCTGTTTAAAAATTTATTTACCGTTATTCGGTAATCTCCGCATAATGTAAATTTCTCTGTTAGGCTTGGTTATTATCACTAAAGGCATGGCCCAATCAGATGTTTCAATGGGCGTCAACACTCCTTTATCCACCAATGACTTTAGCTTGTCTTGAACTTTAATTTTTTGTGCAAACGGAATTTTACGCAGTTTATAAACAATCAGACGCATTTTCCGATAATTCTATTTCTACTGGTTTTGACGCGATCAATCCCAGTTTTTCATTGAACAGATCTGGATATTTATAAACTAGTTCATCTTCCAAGGAGATTTTCTTTATATTAATTTGTATCCCGATCTTGTGAAACCATTCCCTCTCTATAATGGGGCCAATTTTACCATTAACGATAGAGGTAGATTCGCTTTTTTGCCGTTGTATTTAATTGGCGCGTTGTATTTAATTGGCGCTTTAACTTGACCAATTATTTTGAGCGCATTACCATTTATGTCTCTTGCTTTAATATTTGTTTTCTCTAAAACAATGTTCGCCTTATCGTATAATTTTTCCAATCTGTCTGTGAAATTATGGAAATTGCCGATCCACTATCAATTTCCATTTCTATTTCTTTACCATAAATTTTAAGTTTAATCATAAACTGGTGTATACTTTTAACATTTAGATCTTTAATCATGTGGGTGGATGTAAGTTTTCCTCCCCTATCATGAGGCATGTGTGTGGGTTCTTTTATTTTTCCCTTGTCGTCTTCTCTACAGAGACGTGACAAATGGCCTTTTTTGCCGCATTTAAAACATGCTTCTTTCTGCCATTTGCATTCTCTTGAAATATGGCCAGTTTTCCCACAATAGAAACAGATAATTTTCACGTTACTAGTATTTGTCTTTCTTGGGCTTAAGCTTCCTCTGTACATTTTAAACACCCCCATTTTTGTGTTTTCATCCAATTTTAATCTAAAAACTTGAGCCTGTTCCAATATCAGTTCATACGCTATACCCTTTTTGATGGCCATTTTGTAAGTTAACTCTGTTTCTACTAGTAATTGCTGTCTGAGCCTATCATCGGCTATGCCCCAAAGTAGCTGGTCCATTAAGATTTCATCAATGAAATCACCGTAGTCACAATCTTTAGCTAATTCTCTTAAAGCTAGATTGTATTCATTAATTTTCTTGCCACTAAATTGTTTCCTATTACATAGAGTTAATCTAGCTATGTGGCAAGAGGAACGGAGGCTAAACTAATCATTTAACTTCTTGATCAATTCCTTGTACTTGACTTTCTCAGGCAAAGGCACTTCAAAATTTTTATGAATTACCTCAATTATTCTTCCCGCCATAACACATTAGGGCCGCTATTTTTCTCTTATTTTCATCAATCGCATTCAAGGTAAAGAAATTTTCGGTCTGTGTTCTATATAATGGCCATTCGGGCGTGTTACTGGTGTCTAATTTGCTTATGCTGTTCTGCCCTAACGTTGACATAATTTCAGGTTGTTTTGAGACTGTGCCACTTTTTGCTGTGTCCTCAGCTGAAGCTGAGCGATCGCAAATCTAAATACTTAATTTTAAAATAAGAACAACCAACTAATTTACATTAGATCTTTATTGGTACATAGTAAATCACAACAAAACAACAGTTATGGGTAATTGATTAACGTATATATATAAAACATAGTCTGATTGCATTACAATTCAAATCCCTTTTCAGTCTACAGTAATACAAATAAAACAGTACCTTGACTGAGTGATGAAAATAAACCTTCGGGAAAGCCGCTTAAAGTGTTTAAAAATTATATTAAGACTGGTGCGGTCTGCTTCTACACTAGTCAGCCGGATTCACTTACAGGCGCCAAGAACCTGGGATCACAGTCCAAAAAAGAGCAGCACTTAGGAATAGCTGCAGGAAAAAGATGCCAATATTTATTTTTCCTGCTCTTTTTATGCTCCCACATTTGAAGTCCCACTCTCGTCTCTTCTTTTCGGGAGTATAATACATTTTTCCCCATGCAAACAGATTCATTTGGCTATTAATTTTTTTGCTAATCCGATCTGTTAAACAATACATCTGTAATTACTTTATTTAGTTAATACAGTTTGATCTAATTACTTTTTATTTCACTTAACTTACTTTGAACCCTATATACATTTACCCCCCATTTATTTCTATTAAATATTTCTTATTTAAATGTGTGCCTTTACTGGCTCTATTTACATATATATATATAACAATATTTACCATGATTATTTAATAAAAGAGAGTTTGTAAGTTATTGTGCTTTATTAAGAATTTTGTGTTGGTATTGGGAATTGCAAACTATTATTTATTAATTCTATTTTGTTTTATTTGTTATATTTGGGTAGTGGCAAAATCCCTCTCACTGATACAAGTATATCTTGTAAAATGATAATATTTAAGTTATTGGAACTCTGAGAAAAGTAAGTTGTTACTTTTTAATTGTAATTTTGAATTTATGGTAATTTTTATGTCTTAAGTTATTTGTTGAGCTTTGGTTGGAGCTATGTTTATCTTCACAGTTTTATTAATTCAGTATAACTTTAGGATGTAAATTTCTTCTTTAATTTTAAAACTTATACTGTACTTTATTTTAACTTCATGATTAAATTGTCTGGTTTGGTCAAGCTTAGAATCCATACTTTGTTTTATTTTGCTTTAATATTATTTAATACAATATTAGTTTATAGTTGAGGATCTC
The DNA here is from genome assembly GCA_028023455.1 of Epiperipatus broadwayi. Taxonomy (NCBI): domain Eukaryota; kingdom Metazoa; phylum Onychophora; class Udeonychophora; order Euonychophora; family Peripatidae; genus Epiperipatus; species Epiperipatus broadwayi. The sequence goes on from JAQFVV010006748.1 coordinate 107,916, forward strand.
ATTATCCATTGTTTTCATATTTCATCTTGATTTTTATTTCATTTATTTCTTCATTTTATCTTAATTCATCATCATAATTGATTCATCCTTCATTGGCTCCTACTCTATCATCACCTCTTAATCATTCATTATCCTAACACATTTTCTTTCTCTTAAGCTCATTCATTTTCATTATTTAATTATTATTTATTTCTATTATCTATTTATCATTTAATTCATAATTTGAATTCCACATTCATCTCATAGATCTGATTATTAATTATTTTATTGGTTTACAAATATTAAATTTATCTAATAATATTTTGCTATGGATTTTAAAGCTAGTTTATCCGATGTCGATACTAGAAGTTATTATCTTCATGGAAATTTTTGACCTTACTTAAATTTATTGTTTCATGCTAGCCTAATTGGTTTTAAGAAAATAATATCTTTATTTAAATTTTATTTTATTTTTTTATGCATATATTCTTCATTATTGTTCCTGTAGTGATGGTTACAATATATATAAATCTAAATGTTTTATTTCATTATAAAACCAATGTATATGCATATTGATAACCATATAATGGTCAGGCATGAATATTTTGCACATATAACATGATGAATTGTTTTACCAAGATCATTTTACAAAATATATTCTGTGCCCTAAGATGTTATATTTTACTTCTAAAAATCTTATTAGTTAAGATTGATGTTCACAATGAACAAACATTCAATCATTTTGTTTATGTAATTAAATTTTGATTATTCATTCTAAATAGATATTTCATAAAATAACAGGATTACTACGCTTTTATTGTATTGCATAAGAGATGGTACTTTTTAGTAGTTCTTATCTCAGTAACATCGTCAAATTAATATATTGTCTACATAATTATACATATGATTAAAAGTATATATTATCTGTGATAGATAAGTCATTTGTGGCAACAACAATAAAAACTTTCAATGGGGTATTTGGATCTGTGGAGTCTTTTGTTGATCTGTGCCCCATTTATTAGCTATCTATACTTTCCTAGCTAGGTGCTGGATGGGAATTCTAATGAACTAGGCCAAGGTGTCGTAGCCATAAGAAAAGCCAAATGATTATGACACAGATAATTATGTCTAAGTAAAAAAAAAAAAGTAATGATGTGTATATACGTATTTATTACAGCATGTAGGAACATGCAGTTTATACATTTAAGTTATCCCTTAATGCAGTTGAAATATGCTTGTTTTATTGATTAAATATAAGTATAAATATGCTTAGATTATTTACTTATTTTCAAAAAAAAATATTTTTTTGCCATTACTTTACTCTTTATTTTAAGCATATTTGCTTCCTTCATATATAACTATGACATGATTGTAGGTGCATGTGCTTTGAGTATGCATTTTATTGTTGTTATTTGGGGCCATACCAATACAGTATATTTGAAATATTAACAAGACATCATGTTGGATTTCTGCTTATCATATTATTTTGATCCATTTAAGTAATTATATGTCATCTTTTGGTCACAAACATATCCAAATTTATATATTTTTATTACATATATATCTAATGAATTCATCTATGAATGCTTAAACAGTATATTGACAGAATGCACTAAATTTTTTTTTTTAAAAATATGGAGATTGAATAGCAAAGCAAATGTGAAGGGAAGTTCATCCATATATTATGATTATGACCAGGATTCAAATCTGGTCTGGATAAGATTCTAAATCAGTCTTTGGATTTTCATTTTAGGTATCTGAACCTTGCAAATATCAAATATTGGTCAGTAAATGGGTATTTAAATATTCTTAGTAGATAGTAAAACAAGGTTGGAAAATTGCACAAACTCACCCTAGCAATTGATAATTTGGTGAATACTCTGTTCTTATTCGATGTTTTTTCTTTGAGGTGGTGTTGGAGGGGTATTTGTTCTGCAATGGATTATTTAAAGCTTATTTATTTTATCTACTTGCCTATCTATATATGATACGATAACATATATATTATATATACATATTTTAATGAGTAAATATTATATATACATATTTTAATGAGTAAATATATATGTTGATAAATGTGATTTAAATAAATAAAATGTATATAAAAATGGAAAGAGTAAACATGTTAAATATGTGTACAGTATATGTAAGTTACATGAAAAACAACAATACAGAGACTTCAGGCCACTCGAAGAAGTGATGAAATGGATGTTAGGAGGAACTAAAAGAGATCGAAAACAATACATGGATAAGAGAATTAAAAGACTGACATGGAGTTGGGCTGGATATATTGCTAGAAGAGATAATAATAGATGGTCAATTGAAATATCAAATAGTATTGTAAAAGACCCAGAAAGAGACCACATGAGATGGATGAAATAAGAAAGTATGTAGGGGTGATGTGGAGAAGAAAGGCTAGAGATCAGAGATAGAAATGAGCTTGGAGAGATCTTCATCCTGCAGTGGATTGCTAATAGTTGATGATGATGATGATGACATGGAAAACCTATGTAGTTGTATAAATATAATATTTATACAGATGTGCAATATTCAGATTATCAATGGATAGGTGGTGGATAGTGGAATGACCTTCAGATATATCACTAGATAATGCTTTTAATACAAATAGCTATCCCCTTCCCCCCTATTGTTCTTACATCTGTCTATATCAATTAAATTAATGAAGGTTCCAGTTAACGAGTTTTTCACGTCATTGTTCATATCTTTACACTTTATATAATACCGAGATCATATATCTGCACAACTTTTTTATTCTATTATTACAAAGAAATTCTGATTCCAATCTTTCATTCTTATTTTCATTACACTTATTTTTGCACAAAGCTTAGATTAGCACTGAGAAAGGAATGGTGAGGGATCACTACAGCTACCTGTAGTGATCCCTTACTTATGATCTTTACATGAGGCAGTATCGTCATTGATAAGTTGTAATGGGATTTGGGTCAGAATTTTCAAATGGAAAAGATTTTGTTTAGACAATCCTATGCAGGGATTCTCTTGTCTATTATAGGAAAGATGGCCTAACTTATATCTGGCTAGTGCCTGGAAATCATCCATTAAAGTGGTGCAAGTAATTGTAAAACCAATAATGATATTGGTGGTATGTGAGAATCTTATTTGATAGATCTCTTCCAAGACCCGAATGGAAGGCAGGACCTGCAATTACAATGCTTTCAAATATTACAATGCTTTCAAAATTTAAAGTAAACATAGTAGCTGATCTTTTTCTAGAGAAAGAAAATTTAATAGGATAGATGGTTACAGATTTTATTTTTTTTGGAAGAGTATATAATTGAGTTAAAGAAGACTGCATAATATTGGATATAACTTGGTGCAAAAAGTTCAGAGAAACAGGTTTTATTTTTTGTGGGACAATATTATTATATCATGTAAACACAGATTTTTTTTTTTTTGGGCACATTAACATGTGTTAATAGTAACAGTAAAGTTTGATCCAAACTTAATGAAAATAATATTGGTGCTGTAAACTCGATTGAACTATTATGGATCGAAAATTATAAACATTTAAGCAATTTTTAGTTTGGGTGATTGTTAATTTAAAAATGTGAGCAATTTATATATATTGAGGCAATTTTAATAAAAAATTTAAAAAAATCTTAGATGTTCAGGTACAATATAGATTCCCATTAAATTACAGCAACTAAATGTAAATAGAATTGGTATTTTTCCCAATGTATTATATGAAAGTGACTGTTTTCTTTGTCAATGCCATATAAAAGTATTTAAAAATTTTTATTTGAAGATATTTCTTAAGATTTTAAAAATAGGATAGAAAGATCATAAGACTTCTTAAAATAGTGTATCATGGTTAACATAAGCATGATTTTTATGGAAGACACAGACCCAACACACATTAAAAGGATTATATCAAAGATTTAAAAAAAATGCAATCTTGATTGTTGTTATCAGGAAGATATAAATGAAGATAAACTATAATGGAGATCTAGAAGTTGAAAAGAAGCATCATAAATTATCAAACAAACTAAAGAATTAGTGTATGATACATGAGAATATATTTGTGATACAATTTGCTTTATATAATCACAACAAAACCTACTGCAAATTCATTATTTTTATTATTATTATTAAAATTCCATATAGTCCCATTTTAAAACCAGGTTTTGTTAATGTTGATTATTTTAATTTAGATCCTAAACAATTCTGTTATATTCTAAGATTTAAATATTATTTTTGATTATTTTATGAATAATTTTACTGCATGTATATTGTATCCTTTATTGTGATGTGTAATAAATATTTAGTTATAAGCTATTGTTTTGCATTGGTGGGTTAATAAATAGATGGATAGAAGTAGAGAGAGATAGAGACATAGATTGATAGATAAATAAACAGGGAGGAAGTAGATGGGTAGGTAGGCTGAGATATATATATAGTTCATTAGATGAAAAATGTCTACATAAGCAAAGAGGAAATAGATAGGTATGTATAAAAAGATAATTACAAAATAGATAAGTAGGCAGGAAGGCAAATAAAAGAGAAATAAATATATAGGTAGAGAATGAAACAATTAAATGGATAAATAAAAAAATATTGGTAGTGATAGATAGACAAAGATTATTAGATGGAAGATAGCTAGACAGGCAACCTGACAGATAAATAAAAGGATGGATGGATGGGCAGATAGATACATAGAAAGAAGGATGAATACATATAGAGAAGGATGGATAGATATACTGATAGAGGGGGCAAGAAAAAATAGAAAGATAAGAAGATGGTCGTTTTAAAATGAAAACATGCATGATTCAGCAAATAGCTGATCTATTAAATTAAAAATATATACAAAAATGAAAACAAATAATTAAGTACACAAAAAATATATACACAAGCAAAATAATTACTAGTAAGAAAAAAGAAAAAAAGTTATAATATATGCTCAAATTATAATATATTAATAAGAATTTTTAAAAAAATTACAATATATACTAAAGTATATTTATACATTTTTTCCCCCTTTTTATTTAAAGCAAATCCTTTATCATTTAATATTAATTTCTCTTCTAAAAGTTAAACTATCTTTTGATGGAACATAGATAGGTAATTATTCAAACTCTTAACTTTGTTAAAAGTAACATTTTAAATAGATATACAACTTTTAAAATCCAGTCAAAAAAATTATATTTTGAATGAATATTAAAAGGTGAGATATATTAGAACATTTTTTAATGAATTCTATATGGTATTCAACACGAGCATAATTTTAATCTCTGTTAGTCCATTTAAAATACACTACATGATGGAATTTGTGTAAATCATAACACTATCTTAAATAGGGATTTAAAAAATTTTTAATAACTAGATAGAAATATTCAAGTATGGATCATAAACAAAGTCACAATAATTAATTTGAAGTTTAAACATCAGGAAGGGATTTAAATGTATATAGCATTTACAATCTGGCTAATTGCCTTAATCTGCTACTATTATTTTTTAAATTCAACTGGGAATCAAAAAGTTTTATCATTAGGGATGATATATATATAGTCTAACTTTAATAACATATGTTCAAGTCTAGAAGCATATGTCAGTTGTATAAAATGGAATGGATAGCTGTAGAATGCTTGAAAGTCCCGAGTTAAAGTATAATAATAGTAATTTTAGATTCATTTAAATGTAGATGTTTTTTAAATACTCCATCATGGTTGCCAAATCACATTTAACCTTCGTTTTTGATCATTACAACTTTTTATTTTTGAAATGAAATAACTGTAATAATAAAGTTATAAATAGTTGTTGATGCTGACTGACCGAAAATTATTATGCAAACATTATCTTTAGTATCAATTCCTAAATGAGTAAAGTCATTCTAACTGTAGAAAAAAAAATGAAGACCAAAAACTAGAAACAACAAGAGAGAAAAGATAGGAATCAGAAATTGGTGTGCATGTAATCATAGAATGGGAATATGGTGGCAAAAACAAAATTCCATTATCTATGTAAATAAATCATTACAGACTTATAATAACCTAAAAACCTTAACTAATATGACTGAATGCAATAATATGGGGGAACAGGGGATTAAAAAAAGAGGAAACAGAAGAGATAGAAAAAACTTTGTTTCAATAATAATACTTAGCTTTAGATGATCTAACATATCTGATAATGCAACAGTATGTTAGGAATTGACCTAAAATTTAAATAGGAATTTGAGATGTAAAATTAAAAAATTCCATATAGAAAAATGAAAGTTGATATCATCATATGCGTAATATATATATATAGGTAATTTTATATTTTAAAACATGTCCAAAGTTATAAATATATAAACATTAAAATAATTCTCATTTATATTAAGAGAATTTAATTTGTTAGCTATTCAAAACGTTGGAAAGAAAAAACATCAATAAAAAGTATTGAAAACACAAAATAACATAAATTAGTCGTCATTAAATAGTTTACTATATTTTTTTGTATTCAATGTATAATTTAAATCTTTTGATATTTAATACATTTTTGGGGAAAAGTTGGCAATATTATGCAATTTAGAAATACAATTATTTTGCCCCGACATTATCATTTAGATTCAGGGTATAATCTAATTGATTATAAATTAACTTTTATGTTTGAATATGTACGTATACCCTATGTCTAAGTGATAATAATAAAGTATTGCATTCGATGGTTGGGACCGTCACATGTCTTTTGGCATATAAATAATGATGATGATAACTAGTGGCAAATTCAGATATTTTTACTTAAAATAATCATATCGCTATATATTTTTTAAGCATATAGTACATCAAAAAGTAAGTTATTGAAAAAAAAATTTTTTTAAATTAATATAAAAATTATATATAAAAAGAACATTTTTCCGGAGGACAATAATCACAGATAAATATTGTGTGGGAAGAAAAAGTAAGTCATTCATGTAAATGTTTTATGTTGTAATCAATTGATATGAGACAAAAAATACCGTACCACCAATATGGCCAAAAGATCAATGAAAAAACACATGGATTCAATTTTTCAAGAAGCTAAAGAAGAAACGCTTCATCCTATTATATTAAAACAAGCCAGAAAGACGGGACAACTCAATTTGTCAAACAGAGGCTTAGTTTCAGGTATAATAATAATAATAAAATTTTTACGCAAGCATTATGTATAAGTATTGGTTATTGAAACAATAATACTGTATTAATTTTCTACTTTTTAATATTGTTTGAAATGTATGTATAGCTCGGAAGCAGGTTGACTTAACTAAGTAGCAGAGGACTATTATCTTGATTATGCTATCTTCTTAAAAACGATTACTATATATCAAATTTTATTCAGCCACATTTCATTAAGACATGCCAATCAGTCTTCTGTCTGATAAGTTAATATACATACGTACATTTGAGGTGATATTTAATTATTCAATAAAGTCAATGCTGAAAAATTAAGCACATTTTAATATTTAAACTTATCGGAGATGAAGGGTGTTAGGTAAGCATTGTAAAAAAATATTTTTTTTTATAAAAAACGGAGTAATTAACACATTTTAATATGCGTTATTATATTACAGTATTTGTGATTATAGCATTGAATTTGTTCATTCTGTCTTCGAGCAGAGGGCGTACATACTTAAAATTTATAATGTAAATACTCGCTTTAAGTTAATAATTTGAAGAAAAAAAATTAAGTAGGCAGAGACACAATAATTATTTTAAATATTTGTTATTATTTTTCGTAGTGATGTAATTGTCATGAAACAAATTTACGAATTCGTCCTCTCTCGTCAGAAGTTTATCCTTAGGTAATGGACTGATCCAAGCTATCGAGATTGGATTGAACGAACAATAGAGCTCGCAAATAAAATAAATAGATAACCAATGATAAAAACAAGCCAATTGAAAAGCTAGGTTAATGAATCTGATTGTTTCCAATAAAACGGAAACTTGCTTTATTCAGCCAACTGTTAGACATTAGCCTGCAGTAATAATATCCACTATATGGTAGAAAGCAACGAGGCATGCTTAAACCTAGAGCAGGAAGCTGAGCTTAATAGGTGATTGGCTGAAGATGTTATTGAGCCAATAACCTTGCCAGAGTGGGCTACTGTGTTTATCATAAAAAGTAAGATTCTGTGGTGATTATTGATGTACAATTAACAACACCCCGTTAATCGATAATTACTCTATTATCAATCCTACAGATTCTCTCCATTCTGTCTGTGGGGAGAATCTTCACAAAAATTGATCTAAAATATATGTACTTGCAACTGCCAGTTGATGACCAGTCCGCACCACCATAGTTTGATGATTTTCTATTGGTGGCTAAGATTCTAGGAAAACTGGGGATCCCTCCAAAAATTATTGGTTAAATTCAGAGCTTCAAGGTTTAAGACAAGTCTTGAAAAAATGCACAGTCAATTCTAAATAGCTTGAATTTCTTGGACAGAAAATATGAAAAGGCATCCATCCAACAAAAAGTTAAAGCAATTACAGTCATGAAGATTTTTATAAATAAAAAAGAGCTACTGCTGAACTGCTATACAGTCTGTTAGATGAAAAGGACATCTGGAAATAGGAAATTGATCATGACAGAGTTTTTATAATTTAAAAGGTCTGATAGCATGTTCAATAGTATTAGCACACTTTGATCCAGGAAAGGTACTGATTCTAAGCTGCAATGCATCACCTGTGTGAGATTTAGTACAATACTAATAAAAATAGTAATGGGACCTAATCTCCTATTGCATTTACTTCAAAATACTTATTTAAAGCTGAAAAAAATAATGCACTAATATGACAAATATAGTAGATCTTTTATCTTGCAAACTGATCACAGTCCATTATTGGGAATATTTGCATCAGATAAAAATATTCTGTAGCATGCCTTCCCACACATATTGAGTTAGTTAAATTTTTTATCAGGATATAATTTAAGTTGGAATACATTGTGGAAAAAAAAAAGATACAAATGTCGATATTTTAAGTTGATTACCTGCAAAGGAATTTATTTGGATTGACCAAACAAAAAACTAAAAGAGTTGCATCCGGTCTTCTAGATGTTCCCAATGGAAAATGATTGTGTTGTCTGAGGATCAAGAGTAGTGATTCCTTGAAGTGGTCACTTTCAAGTGCTAAAAGTTTTGTGTAGTCACCCAGAGATCATAAGAGTGAAATGCTGGCTATATCTTTGGTAGCCTACTTTGGACACTAGTATCAATAATATAGAACAAGTGTTCAACCCACTATTTCACATTGAAAGCAATAAACAGGCCGAGAGATTGGTTTAAGAAAAAAAAGAGCCCTTAATAGCAGATATTTGCAACACCCACATTAATATTGGAACTGTAAAATAAATCAAAACATGCCAGCAAAGAGTGCCCTGATTCTGAAAATCCTTGGACAAGAATTCATATTGATCATGCTGATCTTTGAGGGGTAAGCTGTTATTAATAATTGTAAATGCAATCTCCAAATGATTGGAGGTAATTACTCCATGCTACATTTATTGAAACATTTAGAAAATAATTTGTAGCTCATGGTGTACCTAAAACAATAGTGTCAATTGATCGCACAATTTTCACAGCAAATTTATTCCATTTAGTGCCATCAATAATATAGAACAAGTGTTCAACCCACTATTTCACATTGAAAGCAATAAACAGGCTGAGAGATTGGTTTAAGAAAAAAAAGAGCCCTTAATAGCAGATATTTGGAACACCCACGCAGCTGTAATGCTTTTAGCATACTATATTACTACTGGCATGGTTACAGGCAAAACAGTTGAGCTGCTATGTAATAGGGATTTTAGGACAAATCTTTCAATTCTTAGCCTAAACACTATGATCATAAAAATAAAAAAATGAAAATGCAGATATGCAGGTTGTTACCCAAGAACTATGCCCCCACATGTTCAATGGAATCACCAAGTGGTTCCAGCAACAATTATAAATACAAAAAGCTTGCAGACACTGGCTGTCCAAATGTTAGATGGACAATATCACCTCAAGCACGGAAATCAGTTAAGGCCAGTTTGTGGAATCACTATGATCATAAAAATAAAAATTAAACTGCAGATAGATAATCAAGTACTATACCATATGTATCAATGTGACCACTAAATGGGTTTCAGCAACAATCATAAATACAAAAAGCTTATAGATAGTGGTTGTCCAAACCTTAGAAGAACAACATCACCACAAGCACATAAATCAGTCAAGGCCAGATTATGGACATGCAGACCAGATTTTAAGAAACCAAAGTTAACGATAAAACCAGATCCAACAATGATGAAACCAAGCCAAAAGATATCAAGCTATTTGAAAGATATTATGCACTCCAAAGCTATCTTTTGCTGGTGGAAGGGAGATTGGGGAATTGATCTTAACTCATTGGAAGCTTACTATCAACTAATAGACTATTTCAGACTATTATGTTATCAAGACAGATTGAATGGACAATAGAGTTAGCTAATGGAATAACAGCAAAAATAAATAAATAATCAGTGACTTAAACAGATCACTTGAAAAGCTAATTCAATAAATCCAGTTTCCAGTAAGTTTAGGGATCTTACTATATATTAAAATCGATTTGAGAGAATAATTCAGGCAATTGTCAAACATGAAAAGACAAATTACCAACTATATGACTGAATGCAGAGAGGCATGCGCAAGCCTAGAGCAGAAAACTTCTAACTACTAACATCATTGTATCTGCATATAAGGCAAGCTGCCTGTAGGTTGGAAGTATCAAGGTTCAAAGGATAGTCTCAGCATTTTTTCCTAACTATTTACACCGTTAAAAATTAAGCATTTGCAATTTACCAACTGTGATGAAGGCAAATTTTTATATTGTAAGTATTCATTAAAAGCCAATCAACGCTTAGACAATCCCAATATCCTTAACAATCAACAATTTCAAACTGATGTCAAGGCAAAAAAATTTTTTTAATAAAAAATTTTAGAGTTAGCAAATTGTGTTATTATTAAATGACCAGAATATTATTCCACCCACACTAAATATAAACACAACACAATCTAAGACAATAAGTTTGAGTCACTGCTAAATAATTGTTGATAAAAAAATGTATAAAAAGTTGAATTTATAGACAAATTGAAAGATACTGATGATACACTGAGATTAAACATTAAAATTTTCAATCAAAATGTACAAATGGAGATTGATAGCTATGTGGGCATATCGTTAATATTGCGGAAAGACTAAAATATGATTCATAGAAAGGCAAATGTCAATGACAAATTGAAAAAGTCTATTATAATAATGTCAGACATAAATGGCAACTGCATAACAATTAGAGTAATATCTGTAGTACATATAAGAATAAATAGCTATACAAAAGAATTACCATTATATGTAGCAGAACAAAATATTAACTCAATATTAGGAAGAAATTGATTTACGCCTCTGGGGATAAAGGTAAATATTATAAAATAAAATTAGAAGCTGAAACAGGGAAACAATTTTTGCAGCTCTTTAAAACCAATTCAGCAAAGTCAAAATAGAATTAATTGATATTGAGTTAGTTGATAAAGCCCAGAAAGTCATATATAGACTAAGGAAGGTCGCCTTTGTGCTTAAATCAAAAGTTGAGAAGGCTGAAATTAAATAAAAAGTAAAACCATAATTACATTTTGCAAGGAATCAGCCTGGTTTATGCCGATTGTAGCAGGATTAAAAACATGATGGAAATATAAGGATTTGCAGGGATTATAGAGTTACTGTCAACTAGTACATAAACAAAGGAGCGTATCTTGTATACAGCATGAAGGAAGTACTAGTATCTTTACAAAAGGCTGAATACTTTATGAAGCTAGATTTGAAAGCAAGTTTTTTTATCAAATTCCAGTGACCAAGAGAACTGCGGAATTATTATAAACAGGCATATAGTATTATATAAGTTCAACAGTCTTCCATACAGGATAACCATACCACTGAATGTCTTCTAGGGGCAAAAACAAAAAATTTATGATGAGGAATAAGAGGTGTTATACCATATATGGACAATGTATTAGTGGTTGCTGACAGGGAATTAGAATTAAAGAAATAGTCTGCAGTCTGTGAAAAATTATAGAAATTCGATGTAAAGTTGAAGGCCGAAAAATGTATTTGGAGTACTAAATAGATAAAATTTTCTGGGACATATTAATGAAAATAGAAAATATCTGAACCCAGAAAAAATAATTGCCACAGAAAATGCTCTGAAGCCAAAGCACATCAAACAATTAGAGGCATTTTTAGGTTTGATAAACTAGAGGAGATTACATGTAGCTACACCCTTTTATGAACTTTTGAGAATGAACTAAAGTTGGAAATCAGGAAAACTGAAAGATATGGCTTTTCAGAGAGTAAAAGAGTTATTGTCCTTTGATAAGTTATCAGTGCATTACAATGAACAGCAAGAAGTAAAAATTCCATTTAGCTCTTTTATTCAAGATGAAGCTACTGAAGTCAGTATTGAGGGAGAAGAAAATACTACAGAACCAGTGGAAGAAAGGAACTTAAACAAGGTCTACTCAAGTGTGAAGATTGCTAAATCTACAAGACTATGTTATAAATAGAACAGAATATATTGTAAATAAAGCAAAAGCCAGAAAATTTATTGGTGTATATATTTTTCGTATTTCTGGAATAGCGGGAGGAATGCTATTGTATACACATCTCCAAAATTAATGTGTGTGAGCACTAAGGTATTTACAGAAATATAATTACAAAACTATTGAATTAAAGTAATCTAAGGAGATATGAACTTTAAAGAGATCTGAGTGGTCTTATTCTCAATTGGCAATTAGAATATTGAATTACTAATATCTTACTAATATCATTATTAATATTCAGAATAAATAAACTCTTAAAGTGTTATTTAAGCTTTGTTGTTTTTTTTATTTAAGCAAAATATAATTATTCAGCTGCCAACTGACTGCATGATCCTGGATATATTAATGTTAAAATAATAGTAACATTTTGAATACTGTATGTCTCATTATCAGTTGCATCACCACATCAACCTCTAGGCTTTTAAGTCCCTCCACACAATAGTATCACTTAGTACAAGATTTAATAATCAATAGATGCTAAAAGATGGCACAGGATGAGGGGGTTAATATGATGATGTGATTGTCAGTATATGACAAACAGTATTTAAACTTTTGTTATTGTTTTAACATCTTGTATTAAGCATAAAGAAAAGATGATCGTGTGATATTTTAGTGGTTTATATTACATGTTTTGAATATTAAATGTTATATTTAATCATATTTGACAATATTTCATAGCGTTATTTTAATGCAACAATCAGTTAAATTATACATATAAAGGTATTGCCTGTCTGATACCAGATTAGTATAACTGGACATAGCAGTTGATACAGTCTATTGAAATGAATCTTCAAACAAATTTGGTTAGATTTGGCAGAAAGGAAAATTTAAATTAATAAGACCAGTTATGCAAAGTTTATAGGTGAATTTGATATGAGTGACACAAGCCATAGGGTGTTTACATTTACCATGTAGAGAAATATTTTTTTAATGAATAAAATTATTAAACTACCAAACCTCACATGATTACCATTTCCTAAGCTTGTTCATAGCTGTCATTAAAACAGCAAAACTCTCCATACAGTAGTGCCACTCAGTACAAGCCAGAGTAATCAATGGATGCCAGAAGGCATGAGTAGGCACTAGATAGGGATTTTATGCACAAGCCTTCTGGCATCCATTGATTACTCTGGCTTGCACTGAGTGGCACTACTATATGGAGAGTTTTGCCTATTTTAATAAAATTGTCTAGAAAGGATTAAGTAAAAGTAGTATTATTTTTTAATTTTCAATTTTTTTCCCCTTTAAAATATGTTTTTTATACAAAAAATTTTTTTTTATTATTATTGATATGGCAAAAAAGTCAAAACAAAATTTATTTTCATACTATTTAGCAATAAAATAAAAAAATACATTATAATACATTAAAAATCATACTGCCTTGAAATTCTGACATGTTTTGTTTGAGTAGAAGTAATTATGGGATAATTTACAAACAATTTTGGTGTTGTTAAAGAGGCTTGTGACAACATAGTATTATTGATTAATGGTGGTTTAATGTCAGGGGAAGTATCAGAAAAAGATTATTAATTGAGGGCAAAAGTTCAGGAGATAATTTTTTGCAGCATTAATATTAGCTAAACCCTCAAATTTAATATTATTTTCTAATAAATTTAGATTATCCATATTAATTGATTTTGTAGAAGTCTTTGCAATTTCATCATTAATTTCTTCAAGATTTTCAATCTTTACTATGATAGATGTTTGGTTCTTCTACGGCTTCAATTCCTTTATAGACAGAACAGTGAGTGGTGTTGTTTGATCTGACAATTTATTATCTATTGGGAGTAGTGCAAAAGAAAATGTTGGTTGACTTTTAGATCATCATTCTGTTGGCTGGCCAAGAGGTTACTGAGATTGCAAATAAGCTCTATGAATTGGATAAAAAAAAAGATTAACTTTAGCAAGTGATCCAATAGCTGTAAAATTATATAATCCATGTTCTTCAAGAGCACCTCTAAGTTTCACTCAGAAATCTTTATCAGGCTAGAAATGAAAAAATAAAAGACCACAATGTAATTCTTTCTAATTTGGAAACAAATTGTGTATATGATCTTATTTCTAGAGGAAACTTTTCTGGAAATAATTTCTGTGGAAGATAAGCAACAAACAGTTTAGCTGACATGGACATATGGTACAAGGAAATCATAAAATGTAAAATTGTCCATGAATTGCCTTCAGACTAATCCAGAGAATTAATAATAGCAATCACACACACAACAAATTCAGAGACAGACTGTTTTAGAAAAGCTGAATGTTTATCCTCGTAAAATGATTTGATAATAATGGATTGAAAGGGAATAATGGGGGGAGAGGTTTGATAGATTTGTAGTGTTATACGAGAGGGGGGATGTTTAACTTGACTAATAAGATTTCTCAGCATATGGGCTTTGCGCATAAACTTCTGACTTCTTATAAGAAGAAACTATTTACATCATATACTTGTTAAGAATTATTAATATTTGTCTGCTAATAAGATCTCTTGGCATATGGTTTATAACCAATAAACATCACATTATCACCATTTCTGTGTTCATATGGTTCATACACAGAAATTTTCAACCTCATTTAAGGAGGAGCCATTTTATGCATATTATGTTTCAGTACTTTAATATTATGAATAATTTAATAAGAATTATTAATATTAGATTTGTAGTAATTAGAAATTAATAAAGGTTATTAATGTTTTTTTTTTTGTAGTTCCCCAATCAGTCTGGCGGATTAATTTAGATGTGCCTGAAGAATCCAAAAGTTTGTCTTGGGATGATAAAGATGACAACTGGTGGGATCAGATAGATTTAACTAAATTAAATCTATCATCTAATAAAATAAGTGAAATTTCCTGTGATATTCAAAATCTTGTGGCTCTAACAGTTCTGGATGTTAGTATACTTGATGTTTTATTAATTTTCTAAGCTTTTTTTTTTTTTTATTCATAGTGATTATATATCTACATCTATACACAGGATTATTTTCATATTTCACAGGAACCTGTTCAAAATATGTGAATGTGTTATTTTTTTTGTTGAATTTTTATTTAGGACAGAGAACTAAACATATGCACAAGCGTGAAAATAAGAAATTTCAATTAAATATATTTATTATATAATATGTATAACAAGATAGCAAAAAGATTAGCTTACAAGAAATGAAAAACATCAAAAAATAAAAGAAAATGTTTTATCTAAAAAATAATATAAATGCAAATAACTTTTTATCATCATCATTATTCTTAATCATTACTGATCCATTGTAAGATGAGTTCTCTCTAAATTTAATCCAGTTTCTTTGATACATAAATTTTTCTTCTCCATATTACACCCATATATTTTTTTTTTTATCACATTCATTCATTTGATGTGCCTTTTTTTAAGGTTTTTTTTACAATCTCTTGGGATCAGTTTCAGATTTCAACTGTATTGTCCAATCTAGTAGTACAGCCCAGCTACATTTCAGCCTCTTAATTCTTTGAATGATGTCTGCTATACTTGTTTGTCTCCTTACCAACATAATTCGTTTTGATCTCTTCTTATTACTCCCAACATACAACTCTCCATACTTCTTTTAATAATCTGAAGTCTCTGTATTGCTTTTCTGTTAAGTGTCCAAGTTTTTATCTAGGTATAAGAACTGATAAAACACATACAAAAACCTTTCTTTTCAAATGCATAAGCATATATCTTTTAATATAAAATTTTTACCAAAACAATTCCATCCAAATTTAATTCTAGGATTAGTCATATGCATTATTAACTTCTTGTAATTCATGACTATTAGTCTTTATTTAATATTGGTATAAACTTTCATTATTACTATGTATACTGCATATTATCAGAACATAAATTTACAAAAAGTGAATTTAGGAAAAAAAAAAAAATGTTTTTGATTAATAATGGATAAAGATTTCTCCAATATCTGGCTTAGGAAACAATGAAGACAATGTATAATACATATCAATTATGTACTGTTTAGTGAGGGTTTTAGTTTTTTCTCTTTTATCCTTTAAAGGTAGAAATATCTAGAGACTCATTTACTGACTTGTATTAGATAGATAGGTATTGATTATAGACCAGCTATCTGAAGGAAAATCCATATGCTTGCTTGAAACTTGAATATTTTTGTAAAATTCTACCCAGATTCATACCTCGAGTTGTACACAGGATAAGTGGATTTGCTAACTATTACACCATGAGGAGTTTTAATATGTTTTCTATTTGAAAATAATGAGATAAGTAATTAATAAATTACTGTATTCAAGTAATCAACAACTCAACCAGACTAGCCAAGAAAATAAAATCTAAAACACTAGCAATGGTTTCACTGCTACAAGCAGTCTTCTCAAGTATGAAGAACTACAAAGCAACAATATATTTAAATGAAAAATTACCCACATTTTTACTTATCTCCCATCTATTGTGTTTGTGTAAATATGTACATCGAAATTCAAATATACATTTTGTACTCCAGAAAAAATAAAGAAAATATATTAAAGAAATATATTTTAGATCACTAACTGATAAGAATTTAATTAATGTTTAAATTTGTATAGAATGTAACAATGGAAAATATTTACATATTTGCGATAAGAAAATTGTGTTTGATAATTGCCAAGAAATATTTGTTAATTACAAATATTTCTTGATATATTTGGAAATTGAAAATACTAATTTAAAATGCTAATAGAAAATACAAGACTAATAGCAGTCAAGAGTTTGGGAAACCAAGGCCGGAGGAAACTGTCTAGAAAGCAACCAGTTGTGAAGTGCATAGTTCTACTTCCAGTGAATTACCAAGGGTATTGTTGCAAAGAGACAGAAATGAATGAGCTGAAAAAAGCTTAAGTGACAGGGCAATGCTCTAGTGTGAAGTCAATGTGTTCGCGTGCATCAGCTGAACCGGGCCCAAGAATTTGGGGAAAACCAAGGTCGGATGAAATCGTCTAGTAATCAGCCAGTCGTGAAGTGCATCAGGTAAAGTGAACCAAAGTGAAATATATATATATATTGTGTTGGTTGTGTAGCAATAACTTGTTATGGGAAGTGAACTACATATATATTGTGTTGTACATGTAGCAATAACCTTTTGCCATTATTACTTATTGTGTTTGTTGGTATTCAGAATGCTTGCATTTCGAACACATAACACCATCCATTCTTAATATTAAGACCTTTTAAATAAGTTAATTGTTTCATAATCATAAATTTTTAATAATAAAGATTCTTTAATTCTTTTTTTATTTCATTTCTCTCAAAGAAGACAACTTTAGCTTCATCAAAATTAATAATGTGGCCTGTATCTTTTACATGGATATATAAGGCAGCACTAAGATATTTATTTCTAATCCTACTTTTATGTACCTTTATTCTTTCATTTAAACTCAAACTACTCTGACTTATATATATCTTCTTACAAAAACAAGGAATAATATACACTACTCCAGGAATATTCTTTCTATCAAAAATTTCTTTTGCATTATTTAATTAATTATTCAAATTAATATCTTTTTTCCAAGCAATTTTCTTATTTGCAAACAATTATTATTTTTTTACATACAATTTTATAATAAGACAATGGCAAAGAAATAAAATCATATTTTTTTTATCCTTTACATCATTACAAATATTATTACTATTAAATAAAATACTTTTAACAAATTTATCAGAGTAGCCAATACTCAAATATTCTTTATAAAATTGATCTTTCTGAAACAAAGCTACTCCACTGGAATTATTTAATCTCTTATTTCTATAACTAATTTCTTAAGGCAGATATTTTATGAGATACAGATTGATATCTGTCAGGTTTAATTATTCAAGTAGTAATATTTATCATTCTTGATAATTATTTGCCAGTTTCCATTTTTTAAAAATATTTTATTCTAGCAATTTAATATTTAGAACTATATTATAATAAGTCTTTCACATTATATTTGTAATATTTTTATTTCAAATTTGATTACTCAAGCTTACAGTAGATAGCTCTGGAATAGAGTGAAAATAGTTTTTTATTAGTATTATGCTATGTCTAGCTGATCTAAGAGGGCACTTACCAAAAATACAAATCATCACTAAACAGTTGATATTTAGATAATTTAATGAACGATCCTTAGTAGCATTTTAACTACTTACATATATACAATCATTTAATATATGACCTGTAAGAATCCTATCTGGTTGTTACCACATTTGGAGGCCAGCTGTCCACACTTGAAGTCACTGTGCCATGGGAGACGTTTTCCATTATATATGTTCGTGTGCACAGGTGAAGCTCCAAGAATCAAGTGTTGTCTTTTTCATCAAATTAGTACTGAGGCATTCATTGTTTTAATCCCTGCAGATGATTGGCTCATACTTCCGTCCATCCATTTTAGATGATTCTTCATTTTAATCTCCATATAAGAATTTACATAGTTATCTTTCTGACTTTAATTAATGAGTTGTTTTTATAGTTTGTTGTTTATCTTATGAAGCAAATCTAAACACAGATTCCTTTAATTGTTTTATTTCATTAACGACGTATTCTACTCTCATTAATTAGACTGGTATTAATTTTTAGAAAACAGTCTTTTTCTAATCTTAAAAGTTATAAATCTTTTACTTACTATTTTAAAAGAATCAGTCTTTTAAAATTCATTAAGTGTATTACTTTTTCTCTTAAGTTTATACCTATATATGTGCATTTAAACATACACATACATATAATGATAAAAAAAAGAAAATTTTTTTTATTAATGCTATTACTTTTTTGTTTATAGTACAGACTATACACTGTGCATTTACGATATCATTCAAAGTGTAAATTTTTAACATAATTGCTATCTTTGTCTTGTAACCACATGAATGACATCTACTTCTTCATAAAGGTTAGATCAAAATTAATTTTTGGCAACAATCTTGAAAAGCTGTTGGTACTATTTGGGATTGCAATTCAAATATATTATTTCTTAGCTCTAACATATTCTTCTGATGAATATTGAACTCCTGGTTGGAGGTAAAAATTCACACACAAACTTCTGAATATTTAATTAAATATATCGTGAGAAAAATTACTGAAATACTCAAGTGTACTTTTTCGAGTGGTTTTCTGTTCATTCACAGATTTCTCTGCTAGACATCTGAAGAGAAGTTGCAGATTATGCTTGCCAGTAACACAAGATATAGTTTCACCATCTAGGACTTGTCTTAAATCAAGATCATTGTTTTGAATGTTGAACCAAGAATATATAATTGAAGAATTATGGTGTAAAAAAAATGGAATTTTTATGAAATTCCAAAAAATTTATTTTTCCAGATCCATCAATAAAGCCAGTCAGATTTAATCTCCTTGGATAATTAAGTGGTGTTTCATCAATAGATTTAGAACAACCCATGGTTGTTTTGCTTATCTGCTTCATAAATAGAATTTAACAATTGCTGATTTATGCAAATGTGGATAAATCATATTAAATGTATAATTAATGACTATCAAATCTGTGATTATAGTGGAAAATTAAAGGATCTAATAAGACCATTAATGAATCTATTTTTTGGTTGGAATCTCTACAGGTCTTTATGATATTTTGTTAATAGTTAAGCTATCTGAAAAAAAAAATGCATTTACTAAATAAAGTAAATATATATATGGAAATATTTTATTGCTATTTTTTTCTCATGCAATTTAAAATATTTTACTGTTGATATTATCATTGATTGTTACCAACATCTATCTCTGTGCTTGATGCCAGTATAAATACTAATAATAAGTCATTAAGAAAAAATAAAAAAATAGAAAAGAGCAAAACATGATAAAAGAAAAACAATTGAGTTAAAAAAATATACCAAACAAATGGCAATTGAAAAAATATATACTAAACGTTTTTTTGAAAGATTGTTAGGGGCAGAAAAAAATATGTCAGTATAAAATTGAGTTAGGAATAGTTAAAGCTATATAAAAGTAACCTAAAAGGATATTCAGAGAAATAGAAAAACAAAAAATAATTTTGTTATAATATATTATAAAATAAAACAGTCTGGGTAAGAAAAGCAAGTTTGAAGAAATTACTGAAACAGAATATGATTACATTCACAGTAAAAAAGAAAGTGAAGTAGATTGTATATATATATATCACAAAATATCAAATTATGGTATAGTTTTTAAATAAAAATTTTAAAAACTTGCCATTATACCAATTTACAATAAATATATATACTAAACAACAAATCATTTGCTTAACTTCGAATAATTAATCCAGTCGTTTTATGAAATCATTTGAATTATAGTTTTCTGTTATTTCTTTTATAACAAAAACCTATAATTCAAATGGTTTGATAAAACAATCAGATTAACTGAATTTAAACAATTAATGAGTTGTTTAATATATATAAATATATATCATTGCACACACCCATATATAATACTACTACAATAATTCTTCATTTGGAGCAGCTGTTTTCATTATATTTTAATCACCGAATTCTCTTCACTCTGATAAAAAATGTTGGGATCCAGATAATTTTTACAATTATAACTAATCAAATCAAGTATAATTTATTAACCCCCCCCCCAAAAAAAAAAAAAAAAAAAAGATTAATAATAGAAAAGCAAATAATATTAATTCAAAATGGTATTTAATGTACAGAAGTAAATTTCTTTGCTTTCAAAATTCTTTCAAAAGTTGGATTAATTATAGTCAACTGAATTCTAATAGGCAAGAATGACTGACAACTTGTTACTATATTTTGTTGTTTCAATTAAAAGTTACATTTTTTTATACATATTTTAAACTATTAATTAAAGCTTAAAATTTAATTTTATGAAACTCAATTTTATCCAGTGGAACCTAAGGTTCCGTGGAATCCAAATTGGAAACCCTGAATTTGTATGATTTAATTTGCTTTAATATTTTATTATTGCCTGCCTGACAAAATATTATTATAATAGTGGAAAGGGTGGTGGATTCAAAAGTTTCTGTAGTGATTCTCTGTTTGGATATATATAAAAAAATTAATTTGAGTTAATTGAGGAACTTTAGGGGCTTAGCTTGTGCTTAAATATCCTTAATTTCTGTATTAGTGGAACGTATAACTATTATATTTTTCCTAGATATGGTTTCATCTATTTTTGTAGATTGAAGATGATTATTTAGAATAGTCAAAATATCATAATAATAATGATGTTGACATTGACAATGGTGACAGCAGTGACAGTAGATAAATGAGTGCAGCATTATATCAATTTAAGATAGAAATTATTTGGATTGATTTTATCTATTTTACAAATCTTGTTATTATGAAACATATGTGCTTATTTTGTAAAAATTTACTCGTATATTAATCTTATACTAACAATTTTTAAAATGATTAAACATTACAAAAATTATTATTAATAGAACTAACATATGATGCTCTATACAGTAGCGATATGTATTAGAGCTTTATCAATAATTTTTTCAGCTATGTGATTTTTATTCAGATAGCTATGCCTCTGACATAAAAAGTAATATCCTAGTATGGAGACTTTATTCTTTTAACTTATGAGCTAAAAATTGTGATAAATATATGCTTCAAATCCAAAACAGACATATAGATGTAAATGTAGTTCAGAAGAAAATTTTTAATAGTGTGTATTTTATGACAACATGATCTTTGTCTGAAGGATGTCACACATATTACTTCTTTCCCAGTTTGTTATATATTTTTTATGCATGTCACTACAGTGAACTCTGTTTTAATTGTGGCATAATTTTATTACCCAATAAGTTAATGGCACTAGATAGTAATACAAACAACATATGTAAACTCCTGCAACTGGCTAATGATTCTATAATTTACATTTAGATGAAAAAAAACAACTGAAAGAGAAAAGAGATGAAGTGTTTGTGTATTACTGAAGAGTCACAAAACATTCATTTCTAGAGTATTTTTAGATTTATACAGCTTGAAAAGTTGATGCCCAGAATTCATCTTAGGATCAGAATTTTGTTAGCTTAATAAGAGTAATAGGTACAGTTCTTCGTCTGCAGAACAAAAACTGATAGTAAGAGTCTTTAGGTAATAGCTGCTTTACCATCTAGTATCCTTTGGGGTATGTAGTATTCAAAGTATGTATTAGTATGTTGAATAGAATGATGAGAGTTAAACATTTTTGGATCAAAAGTCACTGTTATATCTGCTGCTTGGATATCATGTCACATGAACCTCCAAAGAATTAACCATTTGTTTTTTTTTAATTGTTGATGTTTTAGCACAGTGTGATAATGTGATGGAATTAAGGATTAAAAGTTTCCTCTTTAAAATTCAATCTGTCAATCTGATGATCAAATATCACATGACATTCTAAGCAATAATCGATTCAATTTGCTACATGTAGTTTAATGCATTGATAGAGTGACAGATTTGAGAATTGAAGATTCCTGAATTGAGATTCAAATCCCGCCGCTTCTAGTGCTTACATGCCACATGATCTTCAAAATATAATTATTCAGTTATTATGGACTGGTCAAGATTAGATGCCACTACTATATAAAATGTCTTTACTGTAATTTAAACTTTTTACAAGAATGTAATAAACCATTTTATAATGTTTACTGCAAAAGTAATATATAATCCTTTTGTTTCTGTTACAGTTGCATGACAATTTTCTAGTGACATTACCAAAAGCATTAGGAGAGCTCACACATTTACAGAAACTTGATCTCAGGTAAATAATTTTTACTTATATATGTATTTATTTTTGAATACATGTATGAATAGGTATATTTATAAGATAACAGTTAAGTTAATGAGAAACAGATAATGAAATGTAGAATGCAATGATTATAAATCCCTGAGTTGAATAATATTGTTTACATAATATGTGTTTGTGATGTTTCATCTCTCCTTTATTTTATCACATTTATTCTGCTCTTCATACATTACACCAGATTTGTCATGATGAAAATTATATATTTTTTACATACATGTGAACATCACAATATATCATTGATTAACATCCCAATAGTATGGAATTCAGTAATATTAGATGTTTCTATATTATTCATTTTATTACTATTGTAAATACCGATGCACTAATAACTTCATTTTTTATTTCAATGAGTTATTTATTATATTACTCATTTAATGATTTTTTAAAAATTATAAATATGTTTTTAATACTCATAAATATTTATATACAAACATTTTTATTAACATAATGTACTTCATTTTTATACTTTTCCCTTGTATAATATCTTTTTATTATTGTTGTTTTTTACATTTTGATTGTCCAGCAATCTTTTTTGGAGTTGTAATGTATGGATGTGTTATATTAGTTATTTTATATACACCCATATAATTTGATTGTTGTAGACACCAAGATAATTGTCCAGAACAATCTAAAATGTTTTATAAATAATAAAAAATAATTCATCTAAAATATTTTTTTATTATATTTTTTGTCTTATGTTCTTTTCTTTAATGTCAATAGAATGATTAGATAGATATTTGAATCAGTTAAATTAATTTTCAACCGTAGTTGAACCAAGTTCATTGTTGGTGGATCTTGAAATATTAAAGAATATAGAGGACATTTTGTGTACTCTATTTGTTTATCACTTGATGTATTTCAATATGTATAAATATTATTAAAAACTGACCTATAATTAAAATTAATCATCAAAAACAACTTCATATATAACCTGATGGTTTTTTTTTTTTTAAATCAACAATATGTTAATAATTATATAAGTTACATATATAATTTACATAATTATGTACAGCAAATGTGCTTTTTTTTTCTTTCCATGTTTTATTTTTTTAAAAACCCAACAGTATATGTTAATAACTATATACATGTATGTTATATGTGATAAGGTTTCTGTATGAATGAAGGTAGAAATAATTTAGGCAATAAAATTTCACAATAAAGCAATAACATTTGATTGTCATTAATGATAGTTTACTATTACTAAACTAGTTTTCTACTCTAATGCCATCTATAGTAAGATTGAGTAACAACATATTGTTTAAATTAAAGAATCAAAATTATGTTGACCTTTATATTCCTAAACAGATTAAAAAAAGTGTCTTCAATTATGAATAAAAAAACAAACTAGTTATTAAAATATATAGTTTATGACTTTGAGTCAGATCTATATAATTATATGAGTAGGTTTTGTAGGAATAAAAATGGTTGCCTGATGCATAGTTGCATTGATTTGAGATTTGATTCTAAATATTCATAGATAAGGCAAAATCCAGAAACTGATCTTGGTATGGGAATTGAAATGCACTACAATCTGTTAATCACTCATTACTCAAGCTTACTATAGTTGACACTGAAGTAGAGATCTATTTTTATTTATTACTTATTATGTACATTACAGAATATACTGGTATTATGTTACATTGCCATTGCTTGCCATACATAAACATTAAAGATTATATAAATGTTAGTGTGCCTTTTACATAATTATTTATTATTATTATTATTGTAAGTTATATCTTTTATATAATTATTTATGTATAGCATATATATATATTAACTACTTATATGAACATTTAATTAATTTTCTGTTATATCAATAAATTTACTAACTATTCTTTACTTGATTTACTTTTTTTTTTTAAAAAAAAAAAAAAACCAAACCATTTTTAATTATTAATTCTTTAAATTAATGTTATTATTGTTTGAATTTACAGTCATAACAGATTTCAAGTAATATCTGAAAGTATTTTTAATTTAAAGAACCTATTGTGCCTCAACCTCTCTTATAATCTTATTAAGGATGTTCACGATGATATTGGTAATTTGTTTTTATTAGAAGATGTGGTAAGTTATTTATATTGAATATTGAGTTTATTCAAAAATTCCCATAATTTGTCAGTTCTGTTCTGAAATAAAAAAGATTTATAAAAATTTTTTTCTTTTATGTTGTTCTATTTAGTTTATTAAAATGAAAGAGTTTTATGTTGTTCTGTGTTGTTTATCAAAATGGAAGAATGGCTAAGACAGGAGTTAAAGAGATCCAAATCATTACTTAGTTGAGTAAAATAAAATTTTAAACAAACCTCAATTAAATAAATTGAAAGGACTGTTGTACTAATCATCTTCAGTGTTCTAATGCCATATGATGTTCTAAACAAGTAACCATACAATTATTAATTTTTTATTTTAACTCAAAAAATGTTGACTTATGTATTATATATATGTTAAGTTTGTGAAAATTGGAAAATCAAAATTCAAAGGGCAACTTCAGCAAATACATTTAAGAAACCCCAACAAAAGAAAGCTGCAAGCTCTCTCAGCATTAAATACCTAATTCTTCAGAAATATTTCCAAATTCACCACTTCCTTTATTTTGCTGTAATATCTTATATAAATGCAATTTATCCACTCTCCTTTGAACAATTTTTAGCAAAAAACTTTTTATTGTACATATATGCATACACATTCTTACATTTCGACTGTCCTGCCGTCTTCTTCAGAGTTATGACATAATGAACAAAATAAAATACATAACTATATAAATAATATCATAAAAAACATAAACAATAAAATTAATAAAATAATAAAAAACAACATAAAATATAACAAAACATAATAAAATTGAAATAAATATAATATAATCAAACCCAAATAAAATAATCCAGGTAATATGAAATAAAATATACAATATAAATATAAAATAAATATAAATTATATATGGGTATTATTAACTGTATATATACATATTCGTGAACAATTATTAATTTAAATATATTATTCATTTTTATTATTTTTAATAATTTCCTAATTACTTCAATTCCTTATAAACTTAAACTTTAATTTTATTATCCCACTTTAATATAATATTTATTTTATTTTCATATAATTCTCAGTTCAACCTTAATTCATTTATTAAGAATATTCTTTTTAATTTTCAAATCATATAATATCTATTATTTTCTTATTCATTCTTCTGTTATTAATAATATTTTATATTTATCTTTTTTTTTTAATATCTGAAATAATAAATACTATAATCTTTTAACTTGAACTTTTTAACTTACTTTTACTTTAATTTTTGGTTAAGTTAAAAGATTATATTTATGATTTTTAGATATTAAAAAAAA
Organism: Epiperipatus broadwayi; assembly: GCA_028023455.1. NCBI lineage: Eukaryota > Metazoa > Onychophora > Udeonychophora > Euonychophora > Peripatidae > Epiperipatus > Epiperipatus broadwayi. The sequence continues at coordinate 134,568 of JAQFVV010006748.1, forward strand.
AGATAAATATAAAATAATATTAATAAAGAAGAATAAATAAGAAAATAATAGATATTATATGATTTGAAAATTAAAAAGAATATTTTTAATAAATGAATTAAGGTTGGAATTATATGAAAATAAAATAATAATTATTTTATTAATGTAGGAGATTATTAATAATATAATAAAAATTAATAATATATTTAAATTAATAGTTGTTCATGAATATGTATATATACTGTTAGGAATACATATGTATAATTTATATTTATGTTGTATATTTTATTTTATATTACTCAGATTATTTTATTTGGGTTTGATTATATTTATTTCAGTTTTATTATGTTTCATTATATTTTATGTTGTTTTTTTATTATTCTATTAATTTTATTGTTTACATTTTTTATGGTATTATTTATATAGTTATGTATTTTAGTTTGTTCATTATATCATAGTTCTGAAGAAAACTGCAGGATAGTCAAAATGTAAGATTGTGAATGCATATATGTACAATAAAAAGTTTTTTGCTAAAAAGTGTTCAAAGTAGAGTGGATAAATTGCATTTAAAAATACCCAATTATAAAAACAAGCCTCAAAATAATTACATTTTCAACTCCTACTTTTTACATCATTTTAAATTGATGATTCTAGCTTTCATTAAGTGCCAGAATTAAGGTAAAGCCGGACAGTACCCTATGTGATCTGGTATAAGATTTGAAAGCTAAAGATACATGGATTGCAGTACTTCCAGTATGCCAATTAATTTACTGTAAATGATTTTATTGCTAATAAAGTGCAGAAAGATATAATAGAATGTTTTAAGTAAAAATGAAATTTAAAAGTCAGTAATGATTTTTTGGCTGTTTTTACTCAGCTTAATACATTAGTACACCTTTAAAATCAAGTCTCTGTTGGTGTCCTGTATTTTAAAGAAGTTATTTTTAATATTAAATTGCTAAAAAAAGATTGTGATATATTGGTACAAAACCTGCTACCACACCCATAACTCCAGATATGAATTTAAAGGAAACTTCCAAGTTCTAAGCAAGTTTAATATCTTTCTTACAAATAGCTCACCTATAGCCAATCTAGCTAACCATCCATTTATTGCTTAGTAAATTAGTGTCTAAAATATTTTTATAACTTCTCCTTTACTTTCTTTGTATTTTTCTTCTTATATTCATATATATATATAACTTTATAAAGGAAATAGATATTTAAGAAATAATAAGAAAATAATAATTAGGAATATGATTATGAATAATAATGTAAAATATATATTTTTATATGTATATAAAATAATGGTTATATAATTATGTTTCAATGTTGTATCTCTGATGAAGACTGCAGGATAGTTGAAACTTTTAGAAAAATAAAGGAGGAATTATATATAAAAAATTGCATTTAAGTATATAAGAGAAGAGTTATAATAAAGTGATATACATCTAAATGTTATTATCCAAAGAATAAAAGTCCCTAGAGTAATTAGGATTGGCCAGATGAGTGTCAATGTGTCTGACTGTAAAACAAAAGTACAATTATAATATGATTATGCTTTTATCATTAATGAGAAAGATGTTATCCATGATTCACTTTTACTAGTTATTAGTTTCACTACACTGACTAAATATTGAGACAATATTTCAAAATGCTACTAATTTCAAAATTGTAAAATAAATAGTAAGACATGTTTTAAATAATATATTTTAAATAAAAATGAAATTAATAAAAGTCAGATTTTGATGCATGTTAATGCTGTTTTAGATGAAGTTGGTCTGCTGCCACAAGCAGAGTTTCTAATATTTATTTCATGTAGAATTTTTATAAATGTTATATTTTTTTCCTTTTCAATATTTAAAAAAAAAGATTCTCCAGTGACTTATTTTTTATAGATTTATTTATCATTTTACAATTAAGAGAAACGCACATCAGTAGCAATCAATAATTTAATTCATAAATAAAATATTTTTATAATGCAAAACCGAAGAATGATATCTATTATCTTTAATTTTTTATTGTACTTAAGTTTTTATTTATCCCATTCTTTTTTTTTTTTTAATCTCACAGTTATAGTTTTCAGATGGCAAAATTTTTTAATTATTTACTATAAATGGATATAAAATAAAGAAATTGTAAATATATATATAATAAATTAAAGTTAATAATAGTATTGTATATATTTGCTCTATTTATATTAAAAATGAGATGAACACCATATTTCAAAAGATTGATAGAATTTAGGATGAAAATAAATACTAATGAAACAAGTAATAAAAATAAGTGAAGAAATTAAAAGAAAACTATTAAACAGAGTTAAGAAGGAGGTTAGCACTTTTAAACATTTAGAGAATTATTTGACAAATAATGAAAAGTAGTGGTAAAGAGATTAAGAATAAGAATTAACAATAGCTAAGCAGGCTTTTAATAAGAACAGGAGATTATAATGTAGCATATTGAAATTAAATTAAAAAGAAGCTTGTTAAATGCTTTATTTACAGTGCTACTTTTTTGACTTGTAGACTTAAAAGGGCAAAAATAAAATTGAAGGTTTTAGAAAAAGTAATTTAGAAAGAGATTAGCTGTAAAGTGTAATGTTTTAAGTATCATTGACTTTTAGACTTGACCACAGATGTCACTGAATATTTGTTAAACCTTTACTTTTTGAGAAGTATGAAACAGAAGAAGTATTTGACTGAGTAGGACCTTATAGCCAGTAGCATTATGAAGGATATATTAGAGAGAAAAAGGAAAAGAGATAGGGGGTAAAAGCCAATATTGATTTCAAGGGAGACTTAGTTATGAGATGTAAAAATTGTTAATGCACATTATTTTCATTTTAGTGAGCAATTAATAATGAGATATTTAAATACATATTTATATATAAAATTATAATTGAATTTTGAATATTAATTGAAAAAATTTAATTTAGGATTTCTCGCATAATAAAATTGAATCCCTGTCTCCATCTATTGGATTTTTAACTCGTGTTAGCAAGTTTAATCTGTCTTATAATGAAATGGTACTTCTTCCACCAGAAATCGGTTCTCTTAGAGGTAAACAGATATGTATTTTTTTTTTCATTTAGTATATTATATAGATTTTTTTTTTTTAAAAAAAATATTACTCTTTGAACATTAAGAGCAATTTATTTTTAAGCATCAAATGGTAAAAAAAAAAAAAAATTCAAGAAAATATAATGATATTTTATGTAAACATTTTATACAATGATATATTTAGCTGTTATTTTGATACATTTTTTGGGGCATTCACACTTGCATAATAATTAATTAATTAAGTTATATATATAAATTGAAAGTAAATTTGATCTAAATAATTGATATTTAAAAATACTCAAACTAATATTAAGTTAACTAATGGTTTTAAATGAACAAATTTATCTGCTTTTTTTTTCAATTATAATTTATTGTACAAAAAATAACTTAATATCAAATTTTTTGCAGGTGGGAAAAAAATGTTTAAACATCTGCATGATTTATAATATGCTGTTTAAAAAAGTCCATACTTCTCTTAATGTACTTTTCACGATGCTTTATTTAATTTATGACTGTTTAGACTTAAATATCTTTCATCTATCTCCTTTAAACGACTAATTCATAGTGCACTTTGCAGTTTATTTCAAATATCTGAAGAAGATTGCTAACCAACTAAAATTGTCGTAAGTGTATTAAGAAAAGTGTGTGTTTTTTAAAGATTTAATAGAAGGAAAACAATAAGAATGAAAGAAATTTTAATTATCATATAATTATGATTTAAATTTTTTAACTGGTTTGCATAATATTATGAGGTGAAACAGATTATAACCTAATATTTATAATTAGGACAAATTTCATATAAGTAAATATTCTACTTGGTCTATTAGAAATCTCATAAAAAAATGATTAATTTGGGTGTGTGTGTGACTGAAAGCCATAAATTTTTGCTGTACTATTTGAAACGGTTACAGCATTATAATACAATGTGTGTGTGGATATATGTACCTATATGTACTATACTGATTTATTTTAAATAAAAATATTTGTTGATGTTATTGTTACCACACAACACTCTGATGAATCATCTCTCACTGTATTCACTCTAGAAATTTTTCATATTTTAGCATGTGCTGAACTCTGTTAAATACATGCTAATTAATTCAAACTATGCAGAAGTTGCACAATATAAAATTGCAGATATAGTTAATTGCATGTGTGCAAGAGATGTAAGCAGCTCTGTAAAATGGTCACAAAAATATGAACTGTTTAAGCATGCATGTATAGAAATATTTACGCACACATTGACAATGTTCTGTAAAATAGACTATCTTCACAGAAGATTAATGATGAGTTTTCATTCAGTTATATATATATTATTATTATTTATTATGAGTAAATAAACTCTCGTTATGTTTAAACTGTGTTATTTGTTTATTATGGATGTGACCCAGCTGGTATTTTATTAAGATCTCCCTGGTGAACACAGCACTATTATGTGTGTGTGTGTATATATATAAAAGGCCAGATTGTATCAATAAGCGAGATGATACATGCAAACTTCCTCCTATTTGGAAAGATTTTTTTAAAAACATTCCTAAATTTAACATTTTTGCTATTGGTGGAATTTTAACGTTTTATTCAAATCAGTGATTGTAGCACCTCTACAACCGTCTTTCTACCTTTTATAACTCTGTGGATGGCTTGTGTGACCAAGTCGAAACATCAGTATATTAATATTAAAAGTTTTTAACACAGATGAACCCGCAAAATATGTATTTTATATATATATTGCTTTTGTAAAGCTATAGACTTTTTTTTTTTGCTCATAATAATGAAATATAGTAATCATAAAGCATTAAAATTGAAAGGTTTGAGTTATGAAGAGGAATAGTGCAGTTAAACATGTAATAAATGTATATTAAACTTTGTCTGATAACAGTTTTTATTAAGGAGACAACATGGCAGAGTGAAAAAGCCTTAATAAGGTCCCATGTCTAATCAATCAAGGTTTATCTGGTTTTCTAATTCTGTGGGATTTCAGGATATTTGAAGAAATTTTGCAGGCATCATCTAGTTCAATATGTGCTTAGAACTACAGATATTGGTCAAATTGTAAATAGTGTTGGGCGATTTTGCAGAAAAATAATGACTGAATTATAACTCAGAAAAAATAACAGCAGCTGTAAAATATTTTTTGTGCAGGCAAGATTTCAGATTACTCTTATATTGACTGTTATAACCGGAGATGTTCCACACAAGGAAACTTGATAGAAAACAGTATGCTCTTTCATAGATAATGGTTAAATTAGTCTATAGGCATATATTTAAGATTGCACAGTATTTAGATAAAATCATAAAGTTACTTTTGACTTTATCTGGATAGATAAGGTGTGTTTCCTCACTTTAAAAAGCATCAAATTTATAATTGTATCTACTTCATCTTTTACATTTTCAAATAAAGCAAAATAACTTACTTTATATAAAAATAATATTGTAAGGTAATCTAATTTGTGGTTAATAATGTATAAAAGCTTGTTATAAACTGATGAAAGGTGTTCTTTTGAAAGCAGTCCTGTTAACCTTGTATTAAAACAGGCAAAACTATTGCCACTCAATACAAGTCAGAATAATCAATGGATGCCAGAAAGCTTGTCCTTAAAGTCCTCATCTAATGCCTACTCATCCAATATCCCCAGACTAGTTTCTGGCTTGTGGCCTTCGTCAGTGAGAAGCCTTGTATCTGAGAGCACTGCACCTAGATCTTAGGATCTAATGCAACCCTCCAGCAGCAACCTTTTATCTCTACTTGACTACAAAACTATGAGTCTTAAATTGAAAACATTATAATATTTTCAATCCAAGCTCATTAGCTTATATAGTCATATAGGTCTGAACTCATAGCCACCACTATCCTATTAGGCAGGATTGGTTTTAAGCCAATAAACATCACATGATCACCATTTCTTATGCTTGCTTATAATTGTTATTAAAACAGGAAAAACTTTCTATATGTATTGCCACTCAGTGCAAACCAGATGAAATAACAGGAAAAACTTTCTATATGTATTGCCACTCAGTGCAAACCAGATGAAGGCCATAAGATAGAAATTAGTCTAGAAATACTGGATGAGTAGGCACTAGATGGGGACTTTATGCACAAACCTTCTGGCATCCATTGATTTCTCTGGTTTGCACTGAGTGACAATACGTATAGAGTTTTACCTGTTTTAATAACAGTTATATGCAAGCATAAGAAATGGTGATCATGTGATGTTTATTGGCTAAACTTTGTATTGTTATACTTTGCAATTCAGAAATCAGTCAATATATATATCATTTATTTTTTTAAATTTTGCAATGAGTTCAATGCTCTGATTCTTATATTATAAATGATAGCTCTTTTAATATAAATAAATTATATAATTAATTAAAGCATGACATATGTACATTTAATTTTTCTCTATGCAAGTAATATGCTCACCTTCAATTTGTAATTGCACATTTTACATTTTTCTAATTTTCTAATATATATTTTCAAAATGATTATTAATTTAACTAAAAGTAAAACATATATTTAAAGAACAGATTAAAATTTAGATGAAATGTTCTTTACTATTTGAAAGATTATTCGTGGTTTTTGTTTTATTCTATGCCTAACACTCTTATGATTTAGTTTACTTCCACTATACTCTTTTTATCAGTTGATCAACTGTTGATATGAGTTACAATATTGTCAAGTGATAGGGATCTGAAAGAATTTCTTGCTAATGCAGACTAAAGTATAAGGAGCTCTTGACTAAACATATCAGGCAAAACATATTGCAAGAAAATAGCACATCCCTTTCCCAAATTCTTCATTTTTAATCTTTTTATATCCATTAGAGATCAAATGAAATCAAAATTCTGATTTTTTTTTTTTTCAATAAGATAGATGCAAAGCCATTAAATTAACTCTTAACACGGTAGCACCTTTCTCCATATAATATTGCCACCTAGTGCAGGCCACAGTAATCAATGGATGCTAGAAGATGAGTGCATCAACATCCCCATCTAATGCCTACTCATCCAATATCCCCAGACAAATTTCTAATTTCTTTCACCATTGAGGATTCTTGGATCTGAGAGCACTGCATCTAGTTAGGGATTTTGATGCACTAACCTACTAGCATCCATTGATTACTTTGGCTTACTCTAGGTAGCAATATTGTATGGAGAAAGTTGCTACTGTGTTAATGGATTGTGTAAGCATAAGAAATGCGGATCATGTGATGTAGTGTTTTAAATTGACTACTGCTTAAATAAAAATTATCTTGTTAAAAATCATTAATGTTTTTTCTATTTAAATTGGAATTTTTGTTCATTACTTTCATTTACCAATTTAGTACCTACAAAAAATATTCTTATAAAGTAGATTACAATTATATTTATATGAAAATAGAATATTGAAGCTGATTTTCTTCTGATAAATACCTTTAATTGCTCTTTTATTTATTTGCATCCATTTATTTATGAGAATACTTGATTAAAACAGTATAGTGAGATTGTTATCATTATAATACAAACTTGATCTATTTTTTTTTTGTGTGTATATATGTTGAATTATATATTTTCATGGATTTTTAATTGTTGAAGAGTGGAAATTAAGAGATTATATCCATGTAAGCAGAGATAACTTTACCCTTTTGGTGTTGCTGAACATCAATTATTAATTGATAATTTTGAGGCTAAACCAGTTTTCTCCATGAATCTATATAATAACTTTTGTTTTGAGTTTAGTGAAGTAAAAGTAGATCCTCTTCTACTTTTAACTCAAGTTCTTGTAAGGATTTAAACCTAAAAAACTATTTTTTTTATAGATGTGAGAATGCAGAAATTCTGCAAATAATAATTAATCTTTTCCAAAGAGTTGTATATGTTAAGTTATATATTTATGTGCACAACTTTTTACATCTATAATTCAAATAAACTGTACTAATGCGATTGTGTATAATGAGCAAAATAATTCATTCCTTTTATTTTTTCTCTTTCTATTCTAGTGCTATCTATTGTAAACTTTGACTAATGAGTGGTTATCAAATAATAGTGAAATTTGATCCCCATCCTCAAAATGGTTCCTGAGTTTTGCTTTTATTAATAAAGATTTGGGATTCAAAATTGGAACCAGTGCAATTATACACCTGGTAGTTACCTTTAATTCCATTTTTACTATCAAGGTAATAGTTTTGAAATTTAAAAAAACCCTCAAGTTTTGAACTCAAGCCAAGTTATATAAATCTAACACCAAATCAGTAACTATATTTTAATAACATCAATACTAATCTATTTGTAGGCACCCCTTTGCTTCTTTGCCAACTCAATAAATAAGAACATATCTCCTTTATCTATTCTAGAGCATCTTTTGTAAGGTTGAGTTTTTTTTTTTAAATTTTTAAATTATTTGTTTGATAGGAAAATAGGAGTAAGTGCATTGATTTCAGCTTTTAATCCCAATTATTTATTCATAAAGACAAAAGCTATAAACCCATTAGATTGCACTACCCACTAGTAAACCTTCATTTACTGAAACTTACAATAGATGGCGATAGAGTAAAGAAAGGTTAAATGCTCTTCAGCTGTAAGAATCAAAAGATAATGTGCTCATTATTGTTACATTCATATTGTAACAGTCAGAATCATCTATCTCGCTAACACACTGCAGAATTCAAACTCCACACACGAAACTGAACATTCTAGGAGGGGTTGCCTTCTAGATATTCTAAGTTCGAATCTAAAGTCCAAATTTCACAGCGCCACCTACATGATAACGCGTCTTATGCTACTCTTAGTATAACCCTTTACCGGTGCCTGGTAGTCAGGGAGAAACAAAAGACTCTATACTAAGATAAGTTTGGGTTGCTAATTAACGTCTATGGATGTGCAAAAGAAATGTAGAAAATAGATGTATAGACCGAGATAGTGATAGGAATCAATAAAATAAAAGATCAAAATTAGTTTTAAATGATTTCAAAAATTTATTTATATAGAAATATATATATAACGCCACTGTCTGCTTATATGAGACAGGGACGCTTATTAAATAAATGTTAGCATTCCATTACATTACAAAAAGGTTTTAAAGCAAAATTATATATTCTATCCCTCAGGCTAATAGTATTACGATAATGTGCTTAAAGAGATGGGAACATGTGCGAGGTGCTTTGAGTAATTATACAAGTTTAATAAAATATTTGAAAATTAAGTGTTATAAAATATTTATTGATTTTGAGAATAGCACGGACGAAAGCTTCCTAAGCAATAAAGTGGGGATGTGATCAAAGCATTTATTTGATAATAATAATTAAAGCAGATGGGAGGTCAGTATTGCTAGTAATTATTAAAGGATGAAGGGTGTGAAACGTTTAAGTCACGGATGCTTTGTAAAAATAAATATATAAATAAAACAATAGTGAAATATTTGGAATGACTACGGAGGGCAACTCGCCGCTAACCTGTAGGAAAGTGTTGTCATGAACAGCCAAAACTTGGCGACTGGGTGACGACTGTGTTTAATTCCTAGGTGTGACATTTGAGTACACACTCTGCCTGGGAACCGCAGGAAGCGAAGAGAACGGACTTGGCCGTGTAAAAATCCTTGGAAAAGTGAAACAAAGTAGTCTCAACAACCAATTCATTTACCAGCAATACTAGACTAGTGTATATAAAACATACTAAATGGGTTTTATTTGGATTAAGAGAAATGCCCAATCAAATTCCCAGAAATTCATTTAAAAGGGTCCACACGTTCTCGACGTCAATGATGAACTTTGTAATTAAAGTAGAACACAGTATTTAAAAATAGGAAAATGCATGCTTGCAGGTTTGAAAAGAAAGCATAGGTTTATTTACGCAATCATGCGTTTAGGGACACATTTAAATCATTGACCTCGCACATACTCTCATATTAGGTTAAAATCAATAACATGTAGATTTTAAACTATGTGATTATTAAAGAAGATTAGAATCGCCCCCGAACGAGTGATTTGCAAGATAATAAAATTGGGAATTATTATAAATTTAAAATATGCTTTAATAGCGGTATCTTACTTTTAACAAAGGGAATAATTCACTTGGTCAAAGACGATTCTGACACATTATCGTAATAAAATAAAAGAAAGCTTAATAAATCGAAAATATTAACCCAAGGATAGAGAGCAAAACTGTTGATTATATTAGAACATGTTAAAAGAATACATAATGAAGTTATGTGACATAAAAGAAAAACAATTTAAAATAGCTATAGCATGTTAGTTAGCAATCACAAGAGCTCTTGGGTTAATTTAAGTTACCTCTGGAGAAGCATTTTCAGGTAGATTGATGTTCGGCAGGTTTTATCAATTCAGCAGCAAAATCTGGAATTGTTCATATTTTTGGCAGCAGCAGCAGTTCCGGGGTTCCTTACGTGATAGCTTCCGATGGTCTAGAGCAGCAGCCGGCCATTCCTGAGGGAAATAGCCTCCGCGCCAGCTCTACTCCGACATGTCAAGGTTAGCAATTTGTGTGGTAAACATGGTGAATTAATTTGGAGACGAAAACTCGGCTTCAAATATAAGTTCGCAGGCACATAGCTAAAATCTCAGGAAAATATATTTTGAAGAATATTTTACTAGAATATCACTCGAATCATTTCATTAGCAACACCAGAATAATTTTGGTTAGAAACATTTCATCAGCAAAAACTAGAATAATTTTGGTTAGAAACATTTCATCAGCAAATGACCAGAATAGAGAACAAAAGAAAACCCTTCTTTTTATAGTGGAATTGAACAACAGAACTGCACTGGAGTGTTACAAAAAATATTGGACTTATCAGCTGTAATTAAACCCATCCGAATGTCTAAAGGAATTTAACAAAATTTTAATTACTTTCTATTGTTAATTTCCTTGTCGACATTCGAATTACAAACTAGATTTAATTAAAAATTACTTTTACTAATTAAAGAAAACCTTAAGTGGACATCTGCTGTATTTTTAGATAAGCTTCTATAACATTAAATAATTAAACTATTGTCCCTCATTTATTTTAACAGAAATATTTGGAATGACTTTTATTAAATTAAAAGAAAATTATTTTACTTTTTAAATTGCAATATTTGAATCTATTTACTAAACGAATATGAATTTTATTTTAAATAAAAAAAAAATATTACGACGGTAATATATTTTTGTAAACAGATTCAAACAAAATAACTTTAATTAACAATTTATAATTTTGATATGTTTTAAAATGCATATCATAGTGTGTGCGCAATTATGACCTATATAACCTACTTTTAAATAAATCTAAATTATATGAACATATACATAATCCATAATATTTTATTTATTTGGGCATGAGTTATACTTATATATAATATGAGCATTGTACTCGTGGTTTAAAATTAGGTGGGATTTTCGGTATATAAGCGTATTGCAGACACACTACAATAGATTGGGGTTCAAACTAAGGTATGAGGGTAGGAAATAGGTGAGAAAAGGTGAAACGAAGATCTGCAAAGTAGACCTTACTGTTCCAATATTAATAGCTTTTATTTGAATTTTTTTTAGCGCTCCGATATTTGGATTTAACCCAGAATAAATTAAGTCAATTACCTGATAGTGTCAGTCAGCTAACTCATTTGGAATTATTGTTCTTAAGGCATAATGATCTAGCTGCGATTCCAGTCTTAGAAAATTGCTTAAACTTAAAAGTAAGTGTTATTTCATAATTTATTTCTGTAAAAAAAAATTTAAATTGATTTCTAAATTGTTCATCACTCTTTTACTAGTTTGATATTTGATTTTTTTATTGAAAATGTAAGCTAAGATCAGTTTTTTTTTTCATTCTACTCTAGAACTAGTTACTATAAGCTTGAGTAATAGTGTCATAATATCCCTATCCTTAGCTACCTCTGGCTTCTGGATTTGCTTTCATCATTGAAGATTAAGATTCAATGCTGGAATTAATTTATCTATGCATTTAGCACCTATCTTTTACATCTTTAGATTTCAAACTAATAGCCTGAAATTTAAATAAAAATCCTACAATTTTGAACCCAAGTCAACTTTCACAAAAAACCTTCATTTCATTAGCTAGTTGATCTTTTATTATTTTTCATTACTAGCAAGAATAATAATAGTACATAAAGATTGCATGTCCATTAGATAGGTGTATAAAAGTCAATCGGGGGTGACAGGCAACTTCTTGTTTTTATTGCATTGATTGTGAGCAATGGTAGAAACATTTCTCATTTTCATCTGACAGGAGGCTGTATACTTTCTGGTTTCAACTAATGCATTAATAAGGGTTTTAGGCCCTCATGGTGAGACTTTCAACCATAGAATGGTTGATTGTAGTAACTTAATGAGAGCTCACAATTCAATGTTTTTTTTTCACAGATAAGTGATGCCGTACTTATTAAACAATTTATCACAAATATGGCTAATAAAGTCTCTTAAAAGGTGGAAATGTGCTACAGATCATTTGTTTTCACTTGACTATTTACTTTTATTAATGCCATCTTCTTTTCCTTTTTTTTTTCTCACTTATCTGCCATTGAATGTTTTTTTTTTCATTCGCCTTTTTATACTCACACTGTCCACAATAGAACAGTACAATCATATTATCTTTAGTATTATCCTATTTTAATCTTTTAAATAATTTTAACTAATTATATTTTTTTGATAATAAAATATCATCTCTTTGTTCTTAAAAAAAAAAAAACATCACAAAATGTTCTTCTTTTCTTTTTCTTAAATCCGTTTTCATTAAAATTTCCAGATTTAATTCTTATTATTTTTAAAAGTAAATTTATTGACTATGAATACAAAGTAGGAATAGTAAAGCAAATACAAAGGGAAAAAACAAATAAATTGTCTTGAATCATGATGAGCATTCAGACAGTTTGAGAAACATGCACTTTTTTCCATCAGTCTTGTCATTCTTCTTTCAATTGAGAGTTTGGTATCTTTACTTGATAAAACATAGGCAGGGAATCAAAACACATTTACCAGCCTTATTACCATTATGGGAGAGCTGATTGTTTTGCTCTTAATCGCCGGAAACAGGCACACCTAGCTATGACTAGAGCCATCTTAGCAGATTTAATTCTTTTATATAAAAAATAAAAAAAAAAAAAATATTCTTACCTAATTACAAAGAATATAAAATACATTTTTCTTTTCTTTTCTTTTTATTATCATTTGAAAGGCAGAAAAGAAAGAAAAGTATAAGTTGAAAGAAAAAAAAATTAATCCTGACTTTGATACTTTTATTTATAACTCTCCTACCTTTAATAATTTATAATTTTTGATGGAATACATAAATTTTACATCACTTTTTTTTTAAGACAGCAGTATTTATATCTCAGTCTTTCTTTTGAGGTAGTTTTTCATAAACCATTCTTAAATGTCTCAGGATTGTCATTAATATGCTAGCTCAGTACTTTGACATATACCAATTTTTAGAGAGGCCAGGAAGTTTATAGTCAGACTATTCTATTATACCTAGAGTAATCATTGCAATATATTCTTAAAAACTTCCAATATTTTTTGTCCAAATCTAAATCAGTGTTTTTCAGTCACCAGTTCACGGAAAAAATTTACTGGTCCATCAAAATTATCCTTAATTTGATAATTACAAAATAAATTTCAAAACTAATTTTCAAAATTTCTTATGTTTATTATTCTGTGATTTTTTTTTCTTTTGTAGTTTTATTGTATAAACTATGTTTTTCTTAGAATTCTTTCATATGATCTGAACAAAATGGTAATATGTAGTTTAATCATCACCATCAACCTAACCATTATTGAAAACAAAGTTCAGGATCTCGATATTAAATAACTTTATTTTTCCTATATCACATAAAATATTTTATAATTTTTTTATTACTAGTTCATAAACATCTTTATGAACATGTGGCAATTATAAACAACATATTTTCATGTCATCCATTTTTCCTATCAATATAATATATGTATATTATAAGGGAGTTGAACTCTGACTTTCAAACCCCCCACAGCTGTTCAATCCACCTTATACATAACCACATACATGTGAAAAAAGATAAATGATCTCCAATACATGTATTTCGTGCTGATCAAGCACTCATCAGTTGGTCCAGATCACCATCTCCCACACGTATATACAATCACTGCTCACTTTATATTAAGATAGCAAATCTTCAAACTTTAGTGAACTAGCTTCAATTTTTTCAGTTCTCCAACTCTTCAGCCATCGACACCATTCAAAATCCGAAGTTGAAATGCTCAAAACCTTTGTTGATGCCAATATTATTGTCATACCCATGTTGACCTTAAATCACTCTGACCCCACATAGGACCTTAATATTTCTATTTAATTATTTCGAACTGAGCAGTGATTGTATATATGTGTAGAAGATGGTGATCTGGACTAACTGATGAATAGCTGGTTCAGCACGAAATGCATGTCTTGGAAATTATTTATCTTTTTCACATGTATGTGGTCATGGGTATTACTTGTGTAAAATAGATTGGATAGCTGTGGAGAGTTTGAAAGTCTGAGTTCAAGTCCTTTAAAATTACATTGTTTAGTATAGACAATATACATGTATTTAAATATTACATATTCAGCCTGTATTCTGTCTATCCCGCTTCTGTATAATTAAATGGAAATATTAAGGTCCTATGTGTGAGGGGTCAGATTGATTTAAGGTCAACATGGATATGACAATAATATTGGCATCGACAAAGGCTTTGAACATTTCATCCTCAGATTTTCAATGATATGGACGGCTGAAGAATTGGAGAGTGGAGAAGATTGAAGCTTGTCCATTAAAGTTTGAAGATTTGCTATCTTAATATAAACTGAGCAGTGATTGTATATATGTGTAGAAAATAGTGATCTAGTCCAAGTGATGAGTGCTGTTTCAGCATGAAATATGTATATTGGAGATCATTTATCTTTTTCACATGTATATATGGTCATGTGTATCAGTTGTATAAGATGAATTGGATAGCCGTGGATTGTTTGAAAGTCTGAGTTCTTATAATTACATTAAGTTTAGTATAGACAATATACATCAATTTAAATATATATATATATATTGTAACGGACCGAAAAATGTAACGGCAGTCTACAGGGTGTGAGATTTAATTAATCGCGGTTCCAAACGTTTGGGTCACCAAAATATGTAACGGACCGTAAAATACTATCAACAGTCCTTTAAAAATGAGTTACATATTTAGGTTATATACTTATCCATACCTCTAAAGATCTGACAGATACTGACATCCCCAAAGAATGATTAGCATTTCACAATTTTGAGTTAGATAAAAGAATTCAATCACCACTCTTAAAGTATACAATGGTCCATGAACACTCAGATGATCATCACATTTCAGTCTCTCTAAGCTACTACAACCCATAATAGTTTTCTGCAAACACTATTGCACTGCCCTGCTTACATCCAAGTCTTAGGGGCTATTATTATAAAATATTGCCTTGCTCATCTTTGGGAGTCTTAGAGACAAATATTATACATATATCAAAAGAACTATACCTTACTCTCTCTGAAGTCTTAAAGGTAAAATCATGGCAGGACTACTGTTAACTGCTTCATGATAAATAGTAACTAACATGATAATTTGGGTTGGAGCAATGAATGAAATCAATCAGTCACAAGTGACATGAATACATCACATCCTCAAGACAATGATAACAATTCCCCATCCAACATCAATACTTGCAACAGAACCAACCAAACTTCAACAATCAAATATCCAATCCAACCCTAAAAACTATAGATTTTCTACAGCAAAATATGTAACAGACTGTAAAACTCTTTAGGATAGTACACCCATAGCCTTTTCTACTTACAAGTCCTATTACTACTCGGGGTTCTAACTCAGTGTAGACATTTGCCTTTAACTCTGCTCAAGGATGGAATTAAATAGGATGGCAATAATATGACCTCTATATAGATCCTTAATGGCTATTGCTAATAATGTATCAAAAACCTGTATATATGTATAATAGCTATTCTGGTGAGTGAAGTATGAATGATGCTTGACAATTTAGAGACCAGAAAAACAAAGATTTTAACTTCTAATAACAAATATTTATTAACAGATCATGCTTAAAGTTATAATATTTATAAATCAACAAAATATATACATGGTTATTATAAAATATTAATTTATCTCTACAACAATAAGAGTAGCTGTAATTTAAATATTAAAATATGAGTTGAAATAAAAATTATAAAATTATAGTGCATAATTTACAATAATGTATCAATTATTTTAAATATGAAATTATATTACTAGATGTACGATTATCATTTTGTTTATGTTCTTTAAATGTATCTCAAGGTTATGTCCATGAATTGCTAATTTGTGTTTTGTATAGTTCATTCATAAACAGTTATTCATTTAAACAAGAAAATGTTATATATATATATTTACTTATTAATTAGTTTGATTTTAATATATTAATTGTCTAATAAATGTAAATATTTAAAATCTTACCTTTTGTTTTAGTCATTGTCCAGTTTAATTTAAGCATTCAATTACACTAATATTTTATTTACAAACATATATAATATATTTATGTATACTTTGAGTTGTGCACTTCTCTCACCCTATAAAAATCTAAACAAATGGGTTCTTTTTTTAAAAAAATGTTTGCTACAAATGAATGAAAGGGTGAGAAAAATTCATAACTCAACTCTCAGTATACATTTAAAAAAAAAATTTAAAGCATAAAATTTAATGAAATTTCGGAATTCCTTAAAACAATAGCAAGTTAGATTTTCAAGAGCAGCTTCTGTATTCTTAGCAGATAATGTCTTTCTTTTATTCACATATATTAAGTCATGTTAAACATTCTAAGCATTAACAATTCCTACGACGAAATTGAATTCCTGGGCATTTGATTTTAAAGCCATGCATTTCCATTCCATCTCCAGATCTTTCCACGTTTATTTAAACATTAAATATACCAATGAATATTATCCTCCATCACATGCCAACGACACCAAGGGCAAGAATGCATTGTTAGATATTATTTACATACATATAAATTGTTAAATATAAATCTTTTTCCAAGACTTACGTTATAATATAAGACAAACGCTATTTCTATGCAGTTTTATTTATATATATATGAGACGCATGATAAAGATTTTACTTTAAAAGTAATAAAAATTAGTGTTAATAAAGTTCTATTTCATCATTAGTTGATTTTATTTTTTTCAAGAAACATTTTATAGCAATTATAATTTTTGACAATGATAAATAACTATGAAGCTCTTAGCATTTATTCGAACGAACGAAAGTTTATCAATTAAACAATGTCTTTTTTCTTTTTTTAAAAAATATTTTTCACTAATAAATAATAAAGTTTCAAATATTAAACAGTTTATTTTTAATAACGAAAGGAAATCATAATAACTAATATAATAATTAAAATATTCTTATTCTACAACTTTACTTTCATGCACTTCATTTGAACAAGAAAAACCAACAACAACAACAAAAAAAAAAACCTGTTGCTTAGTTATTTTTCCACGTTCCCAAAATCAACAAAGGTTTACTCTTTTTTTTCTCTTTTAAACAAAAGAAACGTGGTTACTAAAATTTAATGTCAAATATTTTCTTTATTATTTTTGTCACGTCATGATTTAAAATCTACATTCATGTATAAATGTGTGTATGTATATATTTTATTTTACATTTAATAAAAAATAAATTTGTTCATTCCTTCATGAATGTATGGTTAGGTTTGTATATATATATATGTGTATGTCTCCTAATATCTAAAAAAAAAAAATGTTTTAAAAGTTTGCTGCCTATTTAATCTTTATACATTTTATCCTAAAACAGCAGTTATTTATTATTCTTTTTTTATAAGGATTGGGCATCACCTTACAATATATATATATTTCAATAATAAAAACTATGTATGCATTTTTTTGAAATTAAATTTATTGTTAATATCAGTATTTATGTGTAATATAAAGAAATACTGATATTTAATTAGATAGAAACTAATTCTTTAAAACAAAAAAGATAGAAACTAATTCTTTAAAACAAAACATTTTTTTTTGTCTTTTTCCAATGTATATTCTTATCAGTATTTTAAAAAGTATTGGATGCAAAGAATTTCATTTTTAATATATTATTTTTAATTTTAATGTACAATCATCTGATTATATTTTTTTTTGCTTCAAATTTTTTACTTTTTTAGGAACTTTATCTTGGAAACAATTCCATAATGGGCTTAACACGAGAGCATTTAGAACATATGATTAATATTAAGGTGTTAGAATTGCGTGACAATCACATTTCCAAAATTCCCGAAGATATTGCAATTTTAGAGTCATTAGAGAGGCTTGATTTAACTAATAATGATTTGTCAAGGTTTGTATATGTGTATATACATAGTTATTTATATAACATGTATTCATGGATACATGTGCTTATATACGTATATGTAGGCATGTGTTTATACATATAAAAGTACACTTAGACAAATGTATATATTTCCAATCATGATATCTAGCATAAATCCAAATGGAGGGTATATCATCTTTAAATAAAAAAATTATTAAAAGCCACTTGATATAGTTTTTATCTCAAAACTAAAACTCATTGATGATATGCAATCATATACATTCTACCAATCAATGCAATTGCAAGATTATATATTATATTTTTATTTTCTTACTCTAAGAGTATTTAAATGCTACTAATAAAGTCTTATTTTGCATTTTGTTAATTTCACAGATGATGTTGATATAATTGGAATTAATATAAAGTACTGCATAGCTATTAAAATTAAGTCATACTTTGGAAATAAAATGTTTTAATTGTGCTAAACATATAAAATCTTGTATTTTATTAATTTGTAGATTTCATTTCAGCAATAACTTCTGTAGAGTCTCATATTGCAAAAAACAGATCCAAAAAATTATACTCTATAATTTGTTATTTTAGCAAAGATATACTTCCATTTGAATTTATGTTAAAATTCATGATTTTTAGATTTATTACTACATTAACATTACTAACATAATTCTGTGTTGTGTTATATCTATTTTTTTAATATCAAATCAAATATAATATTATATGTAATTAAATGAAACTATAGTTAATCATATAAAATTTACTATATCAATATTTATTTATATAATGAAAGTGATATTGTTATAATAAATTTTATAAGATTAATTCATTTCATTTTATTTCACACACACACAGAAAGGCATTGTGACAATCTTCCAGTCATATGATGTAGGAAGAAAGCAAAGAAGTATCTCTTTTACTTTTAAAAAGGTATTGCCATTTCCTGATACTAGAGAGCAATTTAATTATATTTAAACAGTTGCAATGAGTTAATCTCAAAACATTATATATGATTATGAGTATATATATTCATAAATATACATATGTTTATGTTTGCATATTGAACCGGGCACTTTCTCCGCTTCAGAAATCATCCCTTTTAAAATCAAAACTAAAATGTATATCTATAAAGATTTTAAAAGGGAAGAAAAAATTTAATTTAAAATTTTGTATTTTATTTTTTTTTGTTTGTAAGCGTACATCCCCATAACATATGTACTCGATTATATTTTGAAATCCTAAAAATATTTAGATATAAAAGAGTTTTGATTGAGAGAATTCTTTTTGTTTTAATCCATTTTAAAAGCAGAGACTTATTTTCTAATTTATTAAAAGTGGTATTTGAAAGTAAACACATTAGATAAAAGGTAGCCCTGGCTGAAATTTTAATCAAGATCTAGTGAGAGATAAAGAATAGCTCTGGTTAAAACTTTTAATTAAGATCTGACAGAAGATAAAGATTAGCCCTGGTTAGATTTTAAAATAGTGGGAGATAATAGTATATAAAAGCTCTGTGTTTTTGAGTGATATATATATATATATATATTGCTAATTACAGACTGCTGATGTCAGATATATATTTTCTATTTTGCTAATTGCTTACATTATATTTTTGGTATTTGCTTATTATGGATTGCGAATTAAGATTTGCAGATTAGGAATTGCTAATTGAAAAGTGCTGGTTGCTGTTTTTTTTAATGTTAATTGCAAAGCAAAACCTACTATCCTTGGAGTAAAGATCCTAAGTATGCAGTGCTAAAAACATTTCAAGACGAACCACAAAGCTCGGATTGTGTCATCATAAACATGGCCTAATTGCCTAGTTTGGAACTGATTTTGAAGGTTGCCTTCATACTCTACAATCAGACTAACAGAGATCAAAAATCACAGTAGTGTACTCTTGAGGGGACTAAAACCTTGCACACACTGCTAGAATCAATTAGACAGAAAATTGAAATCCCAAAGGTAACTGAACATTTTTATATTTTAACCAGGGCATAAATCTCTAAACTTTTATATTCAAAGAAAAGAGTATGAACATATGACAGACCTGTGAGTAGGAATTTTGATATTATTAGTAATTTATAAACATTTTGTTTATTAGATGTATTTTTGTTTTAAATCTATAAATTGTAGAAAATCAGTTCAAGATTTCAATTGTCACTTTGTTGGAGAGTATATTATGAGATAATATTTTATACTCATTGTTTTTCTTTATTATTGTTAATTGTTGTTAAAAGCTTTGGCAGATATCTATCCCCTTTTATTTGAATTTTCTTTAGTTTAGTGGGTGTTTGCGTTTCCTGCAGACCGTAGATCTTTTGACTAGCGATTTATCGATTATATAGTTTTGTTTTTCTTGTAAGCTGTAGAGATTTTGTTTTTTTATATTTCATCATAATCTTTTCTCTTTGCTTGCACGGAAGTAGCTTTAAGGACCGTATCATCCATGAGCTCTTATGAGTGTTTAAGGAGCATAAGACATCCTTGTTTTGTCCTGCTGTTTTTACCATGTTGATGAAAGATCACTCCACACTGTTCGTTAACTTCCATCCAAGTTTGTCTTTATTAAAATCTCTAATTAAAGAAAGTGGAAATTGAGAAGATAGATCACTGGCAGAAAGATTGTGATAATTTCCTTTAATTCTTAGGTGAGAAAACAAAATTATCTGCCAAAGTGTCTGATATACCATAATATTCACACACACTCTCAGACAAAGAAGGTTGGGGAATTTGGGTCACACTTATATATATTTTTTTTGACTAATATTTTTGAATTTAATAAAACTTAAAAATTATTAATAATTATATTTGTTTTTGGCTGACATTTGTTTCTGTGTCCTGTACCTCGATTGTCTGAACACTGTTTAAGATCTCATTCTCTCCCTGTGTCTAGCTGGTGGCATTTATATTCATCATCCTTAACTTTTTGATCACCATAAATCAAATTTTTTAGGTCGACAATGGCCTAGTGATGCCCTCAGTGATAAAAAGAAGTGGAGTGTTCGATACAATATATAGATATTGTAATAGTATAATAGTAAGTGAATGATTAACTGATCAAATAACCATAACATTGGACATCAAAAATCTGTATCGATATAATGATATTAAAATGATTATCAATTAATGAATAAATGGTTTAATACTTTCAGATACCAATTTTTGTACTCGTATAAAAATAAATAAAATGAAATAAATAATTTTCTTTAAACCTAGTTGAAATGTCAAATTGCACTAGCATGAAGTATTTATAAACTAATGATTAAATAAATAAAAATTATGAAAGTACAAATGAAGTTGAGTGCCAATTTATATCAGTTTAAACTAAGATAAATATATGCATTTAACTAATTAGTGTTTAATAAGACATTAGCTTAATTTTTAACAATTATTTATTCATTGTAATCAATAAAATGTAAATGAGAAAATATTAAAATAATATCATAAATTATTAAAATATGTCAATGTTTATTTAATATTTTGGCTAGTTGAATATTTAATATGAAAATAAAATATGTAGAGACTCTTTTAAGTTTTTATTAAAGTATAATATGATTATTGAACTATGAATAATCCTGAGATTCAATTTTAATTAATAAAAGTCAAATTTATTGGTATAAGAAACATAATAAATAAATAATTAAAATATATAAGTCTACAAATGAATGAAATAATATTGATTAAGATATTTGATTATGAATTAAATATCAATAATATGATTGCATATATTGTATAAATTTGTTACTTATGTATCTAGCATTATGCTGTGAATGATACATTAATAAACTAGAAAGAAAATATTACATTTGCGTAAATGCTTATAAATAAACTCTTAAAATATATATAAACAAATAATTTAGTCTGTTTAATTTGTTTCCTGATTTTTCGTACAGTACAAAATTATATTATCATCAAAGTATATGAAGTATACATTATCCTAAGTATAATTTGAAAATATTTATATTTAAAATCTATTAATTTTCAAATATATATTGTAATGGTCACTCAATCGATCTCTGATCACAGAGGGCCCCACCAGATCACCGCATATCTTGGAAAATTTATTTACCATGATCAAAGGTGGATGAGGATGATGGTTTGCGCCGACTAATTCAGGGAGAAGCAAGAAATCTTAAATATTGTTCAGACAATTGAGAAATAAAAGCACGAAGACAAACATCAGCCAAATTAAGCTTAAACAATTTGAAAATTTTATTAACAGTAATATAAAGTTTAATGTATAGATTTAAAGCAAAAAGATAAAAGGTTAAATAAATCTAGCTAACAAAATATAAACATTGACCTAGATTTTTGTAAGTTATTTTATCAGAGAGTGTATATGAGTAGAAATTAATAAGTCATTAAATACTTTAGCAGAAAGAAGCTCTCTTTAACTATAATTTATAAAAGGGAATTAATATTATCTTCCTGTTGGTCACTTATAAAAATAACAATCCTAGTTTCCTGATTCAGAGATATATGAAAAATACACGGTCTTTCAGGAAACTGACGAAACGGCAACAGCGAGCATTTCTTGCCCCGGAATAATGCATCGAGACAAGAATGTCATATTGCCGGTAGTACAGCCCTTCAATATACTACCTTTAAAGCAATTCGAGGTGGATTTACATGCAAGACAAAAGAAAATATTACGATCTTACGTAATCTAGAAAAGAAGAAACAAAATCTCCTACTACGGAAAACCAGAACAATAAACATGATAAACCACCAGCCAAAAGATTTTGCGGTTTGCAAAAAGCACAAACACAGTAATTTAAATCAATTATTGAAAAATAAAATAAGTACAGGTGAGCAAATTAAAATTACAAAAAAAAAAAAACTGGTAAAGGATTTAGAAATAGTTAATAATAAGACAAAAGGCAGGTTAAGCATATAAGATATGGTCTCACAATATACTCTCTAATAAACAAAATTGAAAGCAAACTTGGAATCTTAAAACTAAGATTCCAAGACATACTATAAAATACAATGAAAAGCAAACAGAATACATGCTCTAAATCTTTTTAAATTTAATAAACATATGACATAATAAAATAGGTTCTTTTAAGATTAAGCTGAGACTTAAAAATTTTGCCTTGGAAAGAATAAAGGAAACAAGTTAACTCGAGGTATAAATTTACAATTAGCTGATATCTTCCAGCACGGCATATATAGTTCATTCCATGGGGAACTCCGGTGAAGACTTTAGGCTTTCATGTTTACAAGAAGGCAGGAGGCAATGTTGGGAAACAGTTCCAATTTGAGTTCTTATGACATGATTTTGCAGGACAATTTGGCTCCGGGATCCATCTTTAAGTTGGCCTAGCCCGTCATGGCGAAAATACTATTGAAGCAGTTTTTCCTTGCATATAGTTTTGGCATTGAAGAAATTATAACAGCACAGCAATAAAATTGGTGTATTACAAGTTGCAGAAACACTAACAAGCAGCGTCAACAACAATAGCTGGAGAATCATCAGTCTGCAATCCCAAGTCTATTTATAAGAGTTCTTATCTTTCCAAAAACTTTTTATTTTTAATTAGCGATTTTTTTCCAACAGGGCAACTTTATCTCAGTCTTAATCCTAATTAAAGATTCTCCCCAGGTTTAATCTTATTTATAATTAATTCAAAAATATTTAAAAACAAATCTCAGCTTAGTTAAGATAAATTATAAACAAACAAGAATGCAATTGAAAGTTTGCCAGCCTTTAATTAATTTGATAAAAAAAAATAAAAACAAGCGGTAAAAGAAACTATTTTAGAAATCAATTTTATAACAAAACAAATAAAATGACTTTTTTTAAACATAAACGAGTATGTATGTCAATACACATACTCTTATAAATAAACTTTCAAATGCTTTCTTGCTAAAAATTTAATAAAACCAAAAGTTAGTTTTATTTTTGGTGAAGCGACTTTTGAGATGGATACTATCCGGCTCAATATAAATAATGGAAACAAACAAACGTACTATAAAATTAAAATAACATTTAAAATTAATGTTAAAAAAAATACTATATTTAAATTTTGTTTTAAAATAATCTAATTTTTTTTTTGGTTAGTTTAAATTTAATGTAGAGTAAACACGCACATACATTCTAGAGTAAACAAATATATAGTGAAAACATATGACCTGATTAACTTTTCCAATAATTGTCAGATATTTCTTAACTAAAAACTTCATTAAAAGCCTATTTATTAATACATATTAACAAAACAATATTTGTAGAAACACTATAAAGTTAATGTTTATAAGTTCTGAGATCCCTAATTAATATTTGTAGTATGTAAGAATTACACTTGAAGTTCAGTCACATTCTAATCACATTGTTCAAAACAGAATTTTATTCACTGGAATGAATTTTACATTTTAAGTAAGATGAATTTTACATTTTAAGTAAGATAATTATAGTAAAACATTGAGACATTAATAGTTCCATTTTTATATGAATAATAGCACTATTTAATCCTTAGGTAATTTTATAGTAACATTGCCATAGTATCACAAAGTTAATATTAAATGAATTCCAAGTTGTATCTTTAATTATATTAGAACCAATAGACATTGTAGGACCAAGAGTATTCTGTGAATTCACATATTTCTGAGGCATTAGAAATGCATTGTATGTTGAGATGATTTTATTCCCTATTATTAATAGACCTCTCAAAAAACTGAAGTCTATTGGAGCAAACATTATTTCTTTTGCCTAGCCTTTCATTTTTATTTTAAAATTCAACTTTAATATTATATTTAATGCATTGACTTTGCTTATCGATAGGCAGATTGAGAGAGAGTCGCAATCTAAATCAAGAGCTTTTTTCACAATGGCAAAATACTTAAATCATTATCTTAGATATTGTTTCAATGGTTTCACTCAAATATAACTCATTGATATTATCTCTGTTATAAGGAGTTAAATTTTGTTTTATAAAAAGTTTTTAAAATGCAGCAGCATTTGTAAAATAAAATGTTTCTTAATTTTGTAATAAATAAATGTTGTTTTTTTTAAAAAAAATCACAATTTAAACAAAATATAAATATCTTTTTTTTAAAAAATCACAATTTAAATAAAATATAAATATACCTTTTATATTTATTTATTCAATATACTACACCCATAATTTTTTAAAATACTTATTAAAATAATTATATATATAATTTTTTTTAAAAAAATATGTATAATTTCATACTATTTTAATTGTATAACACAACACATATATACATGCATACACACATTCTAAACAATAGATTATTATAGTCAAAATAAGTCATATATCACATGACCCTATCTCTTAAGCTTGTAAGTTATAAACAATGAGGATTGCCAATTCCTCAACAAGCTTTGTGATAAATGCTTAAATATAAATGCAATAAATATAAATAAAATCATCAATATGAATCTATCAATTTCAATCTATTAAACCTTTTTAATAATAAAACATTAACTTTATTACGATATACAATTTGAGGTATTCGGATATTATTCCTGCAACCAAGGAAAGATAGGAGGACTTTCCACATTCGTATCAATACACTGCTAACTTTTTAATGTTGTTATTTTGGCAACATCAAACATTAGAAAAACATTAACTTTATTACAATATACAATTTGATATACTGTCTGTTAAAAAAAATTCAAATTCAAAATTCATGGACGTTATCTCATATAATAGATTACCAATAACTATTTATTAATACTACAACCTATTGATCCTTTTAAAACAATTGAAAAATAAAATAAGCCAACAATTTTTTTTTTTAGGAACTTAATGATTTCAAGTTTAAATCTATACCAAGATGGTGCAATATATATTATGAAGAGCAAATGACTATTAATATAGAAAACTATTTTTTATTGTTTATTTTCAAATAGCTATTTAATGTACTTAAAAAATATAATCTCTGTCAAGCGTTGGTGGCCTTGTGGTTAGCATAGCTGCCTTCCAAGCAGCTGGCTTGGGTTCGCTTTCGGTCAACGCTTTGACACATGGAAAAAAATATATAAATAATCTCTGAAAAGTAGTATAGAAACATTTTGTTTTTCATTTTTAATTGATGTTATAATTAAAGGTAAATTTATAGTGAGTAGATGTAAATAATATTTATTTTCAAAGCGCAGATGATTTGAAATTAACTTACGAGAGAGTGCAAGTCTCTCAGCGCTTGTGATTATTAATAGCCAATCAGATCGTAAATACTGGGACAACGATTTAACAAGAAAAGAGTGGTAACCACTCTTAACTTTACTTGTCTGTCTATATATCCAAGCCAGTCCAAAGTACTTATATCTGAAAGTGTGAATATTAAATACCTTCACACACTACTCACTGACTTCAAATTACAAACATACAGCATGAAATCTTTAGATTCACTATGCAGTAGATTATCGATGTTATAAATTGCAGAAATGTATGTAAATAATATTTATTTTCAAAGCGCAGATGATTTGAAATTAACTTACGAGAGAGTGCAAGTCTCTCAGCGCTTGTGATTATTAATAGTCAATCAGATCGTAAATACTGGGACAACGATTTAACAAGAAAAGAGTGGTAACCACTCTTAACTTTACTTGTCTGTCTATATATCCAAGCCAGTCCAAAGTACTTATATCTGAAAGTGTGAATATTAAATACCTTCACACAGATTCTCACTGACTTCAAATTACAAACATACAGCATGAAATCTTTAGATTCACTATGCAGTAGATTATCGATGTTATAAATTGCAGAAATGTATGTAAATAATATTTATTTTCAAAGCGCAGATGATTTGAAATTAACTTACGAGAGAGTGCAAGTCTCTCAGCGCTTGTGATTATTAATAGCCAATCAGATCGTAAATACTGGGACAACGATTTTACAAGAAAAGAGTGGTAACCACTCTTAACTTTACTTGTCTGTCTATATATCCAAGCCAGTCCAAAGTACTTATATCTGAAAGTGTGAATATTAAATACCTTCACACACTACTCACTGACTTCAAATTACAAACATACACATGAAATCTTTAGATTCACTATGCAGTAGATTATCGATGTTATAAATTGCAGAAATGTATGTAAATAATATTTATTTTTCAAAGGCAGATGATTTGAAATTAACTTACTAGTAGAGTCAAGTCTCAGCGCTTGTGATTATTAATAGCCAATCAGATCGTAAATACTGGGACAACGATTTAACAAGAAAAGAGTGGTAACCACTCTTAACTTTACTTGTCTGTCTATATATCCAAGCCAGTCCAAAGTACTTATATCTGAAAGTGTGAATATTAAATACCTTCACACACTACTCACTGACTTCAAATTACAAACATACAGCATGAAATCTTTAGATTCACTATGCAGTAGATTATCGATGTTATAAATTGCAGAAATGTATGTAAATAATATTTATTTTCAAAGCGCATCATCTGCGCTTTGAAAATAAATATTATTTACATACATTTCTGCAATTTATAACATCGATAATCTACTGCATAGTGAATCTAAAGATTTCATGCTGTATGTTTGTAATTTGAAGTCAGTGAGTAGTGTGTGAAGGTATTTAATATTCACACTTTCAGATATAAGTACTTTGGACTGGCTTGGATATATAGACAGACAAGTAAAGTTAAGAGTGGTTACCACTCTTTTCTTGTTAAATCGTTGTCCCAGTATTTACGATCTGATTGGCTATTAATAATCACAAGCGCTGAGAGACTTGCACTCTCTCGTAAGTTAATTTCAAATCATCTGCGCTTTGAAAATAAATATTATTTACATACATTTCTGCAATTTATAACATCGATAATCTACTGCATAGTGAATCTAAAGATTTCATGCTGTATGTTTGTAATTTGAAGTCAGTGAGTAGTGTGTGAAGGTATTTAATATTCACACTTTCAGATATAAGTACTTTGGACTGGCTTGGATATATAGACAGACAAGTAAAGTTAAGAGTGGTTACCACTCTTTTCTTGTTAAATCGTTGTCCCAGTATTTACGATCTGATTGGCTATTAATAATCACAAGCGCTGAGAGACTTGCACTAGCATCGGAAGTTAATTTCAAATCATCTGCGCTTTGAAAATAAATATTATTTACATACATTTCTGCAATTTATAACATCGATAATCTACTGCATAGTGAATCTAAAGATTTCATGCTGTATGTTTGTAATTTGAAGTCAGTGAGTAGTGTGTGAAGGTATTTAATATTCACACTTTCAGATATAAGTACTTTGGACTGGCTTGGATATATAGACAGACAAGTAAAGTTAAGAGTGGTTACCACTCTTTTCTTGTTAAATCGTTGTCCCAGTATTTACGATCTGATTGGCTATTAATAATCACAAGCGCTGAGAGACTTGCACTTCTCGATCTTTAATTTCAAATCATCTGCGCTTTGAAAATAAATATTATTTACATACATTCTCTGCAATTTATAACATCGATAATCTACTGCATAGTGAATCTAAAGATTTCATGCTGTATGTTTGTAATTTGAAGTCAGTGAGTAGTGTGTGAAGGTATTTAATATTCACACTTTCAGATATAAGTACTTTGGACTGGCTTGGATATATAGACAGACAGTAAAGTTAAGAGTGGTTACCACTCTTTTCTTGTTAAATCGTTGTCCCAGTATTTACGATCTGATTGGCTATTAATAATCACAAGCGCTGAGAGACTTGCACTCTCTCGTAAGTTAATTTCAAATCATCTGCTTTTGAAAATAAATATTATTTACATACTGGACGTTCAGACGTGTCTTCTGCAATTTATAACATCGATAATCTACTGCATAGTGAATCTAAAGATTTCATGCTGTATGTTTGTAATTTGAAGTCAGTGAGTAGTGTGTGAAGGTATTTAATATTCACACTTTCAGATATAAGTACTTTGGACTGGCTTGGATATATAGACAGACAAGTAAAGTTAAGAGTGGTTACCACTCTTTTCTTGTTAAATCGTTGTCCCAGTATTTACGATCTGATTGGCTATTAATAATCACAAGCGCTGAGAGACTTGCACTCTCTCGTAAGTTAATTTCAAATCATCTGCGCTTTGAAAATAAATATTATTTACATACATTTCTGCAATTTATAACATCGATAATCTACTGCATAGTGAATCTAAAGATTTCATGCTGTATGTTTGTAATTTGAAGTCAGTGAGTAGTGTGTGAAGGTATTTAATATTCACACTTTCAGATATAAGTACTTTGGACTGGCTTGGATATATAGACAGACAAGTAAAGTTAAGAGTGGTTACCACTCTTTTCTTGTTAAATCGTTGTCCCAGTATTTACGATCTGATTGGCTATTAATAATCACAAGCGCTGAGAGACTTGCACTCTCTCGTAAGTTAATTTCAAATCATCTGCGCTTTGAAAATAAATATTATTTACATACATTTCTGCAATTTATAACATCGATAATCTACTGCATAGTGAATCTAAAGATTTCATGCTGTATGTTTGTAATTTGAAGTCAGTGAGTAGTGTGTGAAGGTATTTAATATTCACACTTTCAGATATAAGTACTTTGGACTGGCTTGGATATATAGACAGACAAGTAAAGTTAAGAGTGGTAACCACTCTTAACTTTATCTTTGTTAAATCGTTGTCCCAGTATTTACGATCTGATTGGCTATTAATAATCACAAGCGCTGAGAGACTTGCACTCTCTCGTAAGTTAATTTCAAATCATCTGCGCTTTGAAAATAAATATTATTTACATACATTTCTGCAATTTATAACATCGATAATCTACTGCATAGTGAATCTAAAGATTTCATGCTGTATGTTTGTAATTTGAAGTCAGTGAGTAGTGTGTGAAGGTATTTAATATTCACACTTTCAGATATAAGTACTTTGGACTGGCTTGGATATATAGACAGACAAGTAAAGTTAAGAGTGGTTACCACTCTTTTCTTGTTAAATCGTTGTCCCAGTATTTACGATCTGATTGGCTATTAATAATCACAAGCGCTGAGAGACTTGCACTCTCTCGTGAGTAGATGAAAAAATTCCTGAAAATAATATCAATTTAATTATAATCATAGTCCAATAAAATTTGCATATCTATAACTTTATTTTTATAAAGTTTAAAATGCACATGTTGTTTTATATGATTTAATTAGATAAATAGGAATAGTGGGGTGAGGGTAGGGGAATAAAAGTTTATTCTTTTCAAAGACTCCCTTCTCTCAGAAGTGGACTATTCCAGATGCCTCCTTATCTGATCGGATTAAGCATTGTTTGCCCAGGCCAATAGGCTGATGTATAGATAAAAACATAGCCAATAATTATTACAGGCCAATAAGCAACGATGCTTGCTGAATCCGAACGTTTTCAATAAGGTCAGAGATCTGGCTATAAATATAGTCAGCCTTTTGTGAGAATCAGGGAAGAACGTCTGTCTAACCTGAACAGACTCTTTGTGTTCTCCCAGGGAATATCTGCTAACCTGAACAGCAGCAAGTATTCCCATTGATAGAACTACGCTATTTAGTCTACGCAGCTAGGCAAGTCCCGCTGTTAAGACCACTCTCAGCTCGAGGCAAGCTGTCTTGTAGAGCTGGAAGAGCCATACACCCTACCCGTGAGACAAGCCATCAGGTGTAGCTGGAAGCGGTAGGCAGAACCCAGAGATTACATTGAACTACAATTTTCAACATTGTAAATATTCACTTGTATATATACTGTATATTGTATTGAATATAATTGTAGATATAATAAATATATTAATTGTAATACTTGTCTTAGTTTTATTTCTGTATGTTGGGTCTGTAATCCAGACCAAACCCAACAGATTTGGCGCAGTTGACAAAAGATTTTTTTTTCCCCCACGGCTGGAAAAAAAAACTTGGAAACATAAATACGCGAGTGCGCACTTATATAGACACTCGTAAGTTACGAATCTGCAATTACTAAATCACACTTAAATGCTGTCCAAGTAAAATACGTATTTACTAAACAGTGATTACTAAAAATCACTTTTTTGGCAAAATAAAAAAGTAAAATACGCGAATAAGCACAGACATTCATTGTGTTTACTAAACAGCCATTGTCAAAATCACTTTTTCTGGGAGGAAAAATAAAGTGATCACAAACACGATTGGTGGTTCATAAACCAATCAAAATTGGCCTTTCTAAAAAAGACAGAAGCTCACCCTAGCGGAGTAAAAAATCTGTCAAACATAACCGTATCGAGTGGTTACTTGCAAATATACGGAATAAATATTTTTCTCATGAGTTAACAGAGAAAAAAATGGCTCAATGGAAGCTTTTGACCCAGGGATCCCTGAGAACTGGTCAAGCTACGAAGAGCACTTGATTTTTTATATGCAGGCTAATCGAGTAAAAAATCTGTCAAACATAACCGTATCGAGTGGTTACTTGCAAATATACGGAATAAATATTTTTCTCACGAGTTAACAGAGAAAAAAATGGCTAATATAATTGGCTCGATGGAAGCTTTTGACCCAGGGTTCCCTGAGAACTGGTCAAGCTACAAAGAGCGCTTGATTTTTTATATGCAGGCTAATCAGATCAAAAAATCTAAAATAAAATTAGCGACGCTGATGACAATAATCGGGTCGCAGACGTACAATATTTTAAAATCTCAAATTAGGTCAGAAACACTGGCTGACTTGAATTTTGAGAAGGTGTTGGCGATTTTCACAGAATACTTTTCCCCCAAACTGCTAACAATAATGCAGAGATATTATTTCAATCTCTGTGCTCAAGTGGAGGGAGAAATAGCTAGAGACTTCACAACGCCAATCTGGGCATTAGCACTCACATGCGATTTTAAAGAATTCTTAAATGAAGCATTACACAATCGTTTTATCTGTGGGATGAACGATCATAATTTAAGACTCATACTATTAATGACGCCGGATATAGATTTTGAAAAGGCTGTAGCTCAAGCCACGCTGGCAAAATCTATAGCGTGTCAAGCTAGGCCATTACAAAAAATAAATTATACCGTTCAAAAAGTTGAACAGAAGGCTGAGTCTGACAAGCATTCAGTTAGCTCAACAATAATGAGTGTTAAGTGTTGTTATAGGTGTGATGAACCGATGCATGTGCAAACAGAATGTCCACACCTCCATACAGTTTGCTCATTTTGCAAGCAAGTTGGCCATATAAGAGTGGCATGTCTAAACTTAAAACGACAAACAGCCAATATAAGGATAGAAAAACCCATTCCAAAAAACAACAAGGGCAACTATAAGAAAAATAAACAAGTTCCCAGTATAAATCACATTAAGGACAATCAGTCTGGATTTATACATACCATTATAAACAATGATATGCCAGTGAGAATGGAACTGGACACAGGGTCTGCAGTGTCTATTGTTTCAAAAAAGACTTTGGCTATCATTAATAAAAATAATAAATATAATCTGCATCCTAGCACTAGGACTATAACAGATTATCAGGGTAAAAAAATAAAACTCTTGGGTCAGCAAGAGTTAAAATTACTATGCCTAACAAAACTATACACCTGCCACTGTTAGTGGCATCAGGTGATCACAGCAACTTGTTACGCCATGACTGTTCAGTCACTTAGGCTTTGCAGTGTCAAAGGTGAACCAGATCACAACATTAGCTAAATTAAAGACTGATTACCCTGACGTGGTCAAAAAGATCTAGGTCTGTATTTAGGACCACCAATTCAGTTATCACTGAATAAAGAGATAAAACCAGAGGAGTTGATTCCAGCCTACTGGGCCAGAAGGCTGGAGCTCTCAATCGAAAAGGGATGTATTATCTGGGGATCCAGGGTCATGATCCCCCTAGCTGGATGATCCTAAGTGCTCAATCTGTTGCATAATGGGCATCCAGGGATAGTCCAGAGGAAGATGCTCGCAAGGGGCCAACTTTGTACACAGAGATTAAGTCTAAAGTCCACCACTTCTGGCATTGCAAAGTGAATCAAAACATTCCAGCAAAAGATAAAACAGTTCACTGATCTAAACCTGAAGGCCCCTGGATGAGACTCCATGTAGACCATGCTGGCCCATGGAAAGGCAAACTACTACTAGTAGTAGTTGATTCATATTCTAAATGGCTGGAGATAGTGGAAGTTCCATCACTCCAGACCACTGCAACAATAGAAGCTCTTAGAAGGCTATTTGCTACCCATGGCCTTCTTAGAATGATAGTCTTAGATAATGGCACAGCATTCACTGCAGTAGCCTTTAAAAACTTCTGTGACAATAATAGCATTGAGCTAGTCTTCAGCCCGCCATTTCACCCTGAAAGCAATGGCCAGGCTGAGAGATTGGTACAAGAGACCAAAAAATTGCTCACAAAGATCGACACAGGAAGCTGGAACACCCGTATTGCCAGAATGTTGTTATCTCAGCACTCTATACTGAATACTGCAACCGGAAAAACTCCAGCTGAACTACTGTGTAATAGAACTTTGTGAACCAACTTGTCAGCTCTGATACCTGAGCCAAATGATGAAAAACAAGAAAAGGACAAGACTACCAAATTACAAATAGGGACTAATGTTCTATGCAGAATGTATAGTGGGTCCATTAAATGGATCCCTGAAGTCGTAATCCAACAAAAAGGACTCCACACCCTTTTAGTGGAAACAGCAGATGGATGTCAATATCATCGCCATCCAGATCAACGGAGACTGGACTATACTGATGCAGCCACAAGGAAGGAAGCAAGCTCCAGAGACATGCAGTACAAGCAAGGAGGACCAACAAACTGAAGACGACAGCAAACCAGAACCAGCATTGAAGCGCATTAGCCGTTCTCCAGCACACCTGCATGACTATGTTCTCTAGGGCTAAATTTTAGCCAGGGGAGGGATGTTATAGTCCTCCCTTCTCTCAGAAGTGGACTATTCCAGATGCCTCCTTATCTGATCGGATTAAGCATTGTTTGCCACAGGTCAATAGGCTGTTGTATAGATAAAAACATAGCCAATAATTATTACAGGCCAATAACCAACAATGCTTGCAGAATCCGAAGGTTTTCAATAAGGTCAAGGATCTGGAGTCAGCCTTTTGTGAGAATCAGGGAAGAACGTCTAACCTTAAAAGACTCTTTGCATTCTCCCAGGGAATATCTGCTAACCTGAATAGCAGCAAGTATTCCCATTGATAGCACTACGCTATTTAGTCTACGCAGCTAGGCAAGTCCCACAGAGTCCGGACGCTGATAAGACCACTCGGTTCGAGGCAAGCTGTCTTGTACAGCTGGAAGAGCCATACACCCTACCCGTGAGGCAAGCCATCAGGTGTAGCTGGAAGTGGTAGGCAGAACCCAGAGTTTACGTTGAACTGCAATATTCAGCATTGTAAATATTCACTTGTATATATATATACTGTATATTGTATTGTATATATTTGTAGATATAATATATTAATTGTAATACTTGTCTTAGTATTATTTCTGTATGTTGGGTCTGTAATCCAGACCAAACACAACAAAGACCAAAAAAATTGTCTTTTAATGACTGGAAAGAAATTTTATTCTTTTTTATATATAAATTTGTTGATATAATTTTAAAGAATCTGAAGATAAAAATTTTAAGTCATTATCAAAATTATTTATTTGCTTTCAGTAATCTGAAAAGAAAAACTAAGATCAGGATTTAACATTTTTTAAAATAAAAAACAAAAACTATTTAAATAGAGAGAAGTTGAATATCTAGAATGTTAATCGAAGTAAGCAATCTTTGATTAGTTATCTAAAGATAAGAATACATCCAAAAGAGATTTATTTTGAGATGGATGGATGAAATAATGAGGTTTACTGCATCATTATGTGTTGTGTTTATATTAATTATGGTCAGAATATATTCTGAATCATTCAGTAATAATACAGAACTTAGTAAGTAAATGTTAAAATATTTATTATAGATATATAGATGTTTGCCTCTATTAAATCTTGCAAATTGTAAAAGTTTTGTTATTTACATTACAACTAATAATTATGAAGGAATGCTGAAATCCCCATACTTTCAGCCTATAGATGAATTACATACAATTATAAAGATGTCAATAGCTAATTCCAGGTTTGAGCAAGCCTCATTGCATTCTATGAAATAGAAAATAATATAGTTGGTCATCTAACATTTGTTTATTATCTGAAACTCACAAATGGGCTTTATATTTTCCTTTTTTTTTAAAATTTCTTTTTTTTTTCTATCCTTTTTTCCTTTTCTATTTTTTTTTTTTTTTTTTATTTATTTATTTTTTTTTTCATTTAATTTAATTTTTATTATATTTAAAAACCCAATAAAATTAAAAAATATTTTTTTTATTAAAAAAAAAAAAAGAAGATTTTGAGAATTTTGAAAACCCTTTTTTCAGGGAGAAAATAAAAAAAAAAAAGCATTTATTATTTTTAATAAATTTTTTATTTGTGTGTTTTTTTAAAGTTTTTTATGAGTTATTTAAGCATAAAAAGGTATATTCAGTCTTAATTATGCAGTGCTCTCTAGCTAAGTAAATGAAGTGTTTTAATGTTAAAGTGTAATACTTTAGTTTTCATTGCTTATTGCCATCTTTTATGTTGGAAATAGTCAATTTAAAGATAAATATTCAAATTTTTTTTTAAATTTTAGTTTTGGCATTTTATTATTTGTTTAATGCCTTCTATAACTTTTTTAACATTGTTAGACATATCTCTGCTGCATTAGTTTTTGTATTTACATTATACAAATACATCTAGTTTTTACTTGCAAATATTATTTTTATTAAATTTTAATTCCACATTAATAATGCTGTTTTAAAAATGTATATATATATTTTTAAAAAATTTCTTTGTTTTTTAACGAAAAGAAGACAAAAAATCCACCGAGAGCCCTTAAGTTTGAGATGTATTTCATAATGAATAAATATAAACAAATATTAAAATGAATACAATTCAGTGTTAAAATATTTTAATACATACTATCTATATTTAGAAACGCAGTCCGAATCGAGCAAGATATGTAAAAGAAATCCTCTTACCTATGAAGATGCAAGTTGTTAAAAATATTAATTTCAAGACTATTCTAAATATAAGTACAAAT
This sequence comes from Epiperipatus broadwayi, assembly GCA_028023455.1. Taxonomy (NCBI): domain Eukaryota; kingdom Metazoa; phylum Onychophora; class Udeonychophora; order Euonychophora; family Peripatidae; genus Epiperipatus; species Epiperipatus broadwayi. The sequence goes on from JAQFVV010006748.1 coordinate 170,980, forward strand.
TTAAATAATCTTAGAACTTAAAAGCTATTAGATAAGGTATTACATGTTTCACATACAAAGTCCAATTAATGAATAATCAATTTACGCTTTGAAAAAACTCCAAACATAAAGTATATAAGAATAAATTAATAATTGCATAACACAAGTTGAAGCTGAAGAATAGTAAATGATTACAGACCAATGCTAGAATATTTCTAAATATAGGTAGGCTGTTGAAATATTTTAGCATTGATTTGCATTCGTTTACTAAATTTAAGTTTCAACTACCATTATGCAATCATTGATTTATACAAAAGTATATATATATATTCCAATGACTTTATTGCTTAAGAATTAATAAGAAGTTCAAACACTGGAAAAGCCATCACCAGAATCAATTCTAGGATCTTATATGTCAGAGACTGACACTTTTCCACTGTGCTAAACCATACAGGGCAGATGAAGTAATTAAGATGCTACCATTTAAATATAACATTTTTCTGAGGATATAGTTAAAGAAGTAATTTGTATTCTCAGGAAAAAAAAGTTACTATATTTAAATGGTAGTAGCATAAAATAATGAGAGGCTGGTTAAAATGTGTGATGTAGTTCTAAAATTGAGGTGCTAAAATATATTTTGTTAAAAGGGGTCAAGAAATGGCAAACTACCAGCATTGATGTTCAAATATTATTCTTTGGTTGTGATAACTCTGTTGCCTAATTAAGCCAGTCTGCTATTAGATGGAGAACTTAATATGCATATATGTATTTAAACAGAGAATGAATAATGCAAAATCTTATAATGTTTTGTTTGATAAATACATGTATTTTTAATATAAAGTTTATTTATTTTTTCTTGTTGCTAGCTTACCATTTATTTTAGGCACATTGACAAACTTAAAGCAGCTCTTGTTGGAAGGAAATTCATTGAAAAGTATTAGGAGAGATATTATAATGGTAAGTGAGTGTAAGAAACTATCTCTATGTGTAAAAACAGCCATCAAAGTAGTATTTTTTTTTAACCAGTAATATGTAGTTACAGTACATTACGGTTAGTATAATTTACAAAGAATTTCCGAATACAATCACATATTACTACTTAGTTGTAGAATCCTAATTATGCCATACTGTCTAACAAAAAGAAAACTTGATATATACATATAATAATTTATTGCTTAAGAAAATGATCAGTAATAGTTTTTTAACATATTCAAGATGATGTTATCAAAAATGAGTATGTTCAAGTAATGTCATCCTTATAAATTGAATTGTAAAGTTTTGCTGAACCTTCTGCCATAAATATATTCTGGATGATCTTTTGTTTTTTTTATGTGACTTTATCCATATGATTGAAGAGAATATAGAATTTGCAAGCTTTATTATGCATAATAAAAATGTCAATCTAGAAAAACAAATCGATCTTTATCTAATGCTATTTAACTGCTGTTCATAAAAATAAATGATTAAACAATTTAAAACATCTTTTGGTGTATAAAAAAAATTTGCTTTGATATATCCAGCAATAAAGTCCAAAATCTGTAATAACAACATCGTTGAAACTGTAACAAAAAGAAAACAAACATTGATAATGAAATTAATGAATTAAATCATAGCTTAAGTAGTAAAAGTTAATTACATTGAAATATTTATCATTTTTGTTATCAATAATGACAAAAGTAATAAGTCAAAATTACACTTTCTTATAATGGAAAACAAAAGTCAATGAAAAGATACATAAGTAAAATAAAAAAATATTAAAAGCAGTAATCCAATCTGTTACAGTTCTTTAAAATTATCTAATCTAATTTCAGAAATCAATAGACATTAGATGGTAGGACTAATCAAATTTTTAGCTTAGTTTCTGACTGTTGATCTTTGATATTGAGGCGAACTGAATTTGCACACACACACGTAGTAACTACTTTACTTCTTTTATACTATCCAAGCTAATGACCTGAGTTACTAAGCTGGAGGATATATGTTTTAGTGGCTTCATTTATATGTTAGCTATAGATATCTTTGACTCTGGCAAGAATGATATATATAAATGCAATACATCCACTCAACTTTGAACACGTTTTAGCAAAAACCTTTTATTGTACATATATGCATATACAATCTTACACTTCGACTGTCCTGCAGTCTTCTTCATAGCTATGATATAATGAACAAAATAAAGTACATAACTATATATGCATATATGTACAATAAAAGGTTTTTGCTAAAATGTGTTCAAAATTGAATGGATATATTGCATTTATATAAGATATTACAGCAAAATAAAGAAAGTGGTAAATTTGATAATATTTCTGAAGAATGATATATATTGATATATATTAAACAAAGCCTCACTGATTTCCCAACTTACATCTAATATCTGCCTTAGGAGCCATAGTCTACTCTTATTATTATTCAGAGCTACTTATTTAAGCTTGGTGAATACTTGATGACATCACTAATCAAATCTCTACACTAGTTTTTAGCTATTGGCCTTTATCTATGAGGAGCCTTAGATTTGCACATACATTTAGTAGCAATTCTTATTAGTCTGGGAATTGCAAATTGATAAAGTAGTAGAGTGGATTACTGCTTTTAATTCCAATATTAAAGGTAAATTAGAAAAATCATGTGATAGTATATTCAGTAAAATATGCCAAAAATGCTTTTCAATCAATTGTCATCACCATTAAAAAATATGTAATTACCTGAGATTCAGAAGTTGAAAAAAATAAGAAAGAACAGTAATGGAGATTAAATTGCAGTATCCTTAAATGCTTGACAATGAAGTTAATTAAAATAAACAATTAGATGAAATACACAAAGCCGGAGAACAAACCTTAGTGGTACTTTTTCCACTAAGTACTACTATATAACAAAATGGCTATACTAAATTGTAGTAAAGAACTAAACAGTTAAATGCAAATCTAAAATATGAGCTCTGAAGCATTTTACTTTATCACTTAAATTTTTTATAAATTTCTAATTAATAAATCATTCAATTAGTTTTTTTATTTTTAATTGCAGCAAAAAACTTTGTGAAACTAAACTTACGAGAGAAAATGTGTTCATTTGTTTGTTTCACTCATAATATCATTGATATGGTTATAGAAGGATACGATCTCACAGATGGTTAATATTCAACATTCAGATTCAGATGAATAACTTCTGGCTACAATATTCATTAAACTGTACAGCTTTTTATCTAAAACTATCCTTCTATTTGAATGTAAAACAATAAAACAAAAAGAATAGATTATCTTCAGAAACCAGGGATAATAATACTTTTCGGTATTTTACACGATGGAACCCAGTCTTTTAACTTGTCTCAAATTCATCCCTGTATTTCCTACAATATTATACCCTAAAGTACCTAGAAACAATGAAAAAAATTTTGAGATGTGAAAGAAAGTACAATCCAACTTTCATGATCTAATGTAGCTAACTAACATGAATTAAAAAATACTTTGAAGGTCATTAAATGTTTAGATTGGGTAATTCAACAAAATTGGACATCAATAAAAAGGCAGGGCAGCATTGTAGTTAGAAATAATGAGAAAAGAATATCAAGATTTCTTGTCATCTGTGTATAAAATAATATCAAAAAAAAAAAAACTTATTAAATCCTGCTCACTAATTCATCTCATAGTTTTTTCCTTCTCAAATAAATAGCTTTAATCAGTTTCTGGAAATAATCCATAGTTAATTCCACTGCAGTATTCATCACAAAGGCTGACTGCATCCAAATTCAACATATTCACCCAGTTAAGATCATGAATAGAAATCACGATATGTTAATAGCTAGGAGAAAGTTCCAATCTTGTGTCCTTACTACCTAGAATGTTTTCCCTGCAGCAATTGAAAATAAAGAAATGCTGACAAACTGTCAAACAATTAAATAACATCATAATTTGTTTTCATATTAAAGCACAGATTTATTTATAAAAAGTAATTGTTATTATGTATCTAACACATAAATTTTGACATTACTGTCAATTCATGTATTGAGGTGAATTTTTTTTTTTTAAATTATTTTCATTGCCTTGCCCTTAACTGGAACTCCAATTTTCATCCTATAGTTCGATTCTTCTCAAGCATTTCCTAGGAATAGTCTGTAATCAGTTCTGCCTGGTTATTCATGGCAAGATTAACTTAGTCAATTATTTGCTTTTAAAACAAATCCACACTTGTAATTGCAATTCTTCTTCAGTAATTTGTATGTAGTATTTAAGTAAACAATTTTATTTTTAAGAAAAGAAAAAGTATATAAATATGAAATAAAGAAATTTTGTCCTTCACATAAATTGTAAAAGAAATTACGATTTGCCTAGCTTAGATTCAAGCCATACCAATACACCATGGGACCAGTTATTGTGTAAGTGGCTAGCTATCAGTTATGCTTATTGAAATATAAGCACCTGTGAAATTATCTGGGCCTTGAGTAAACAGACTGTACTAATGTTATTGGATAATATGGAAGTGTAACTCTATTTCATGTATGTGATACAGAAGTAAAGATAAACAGGATTTAAATAGCTCACTGCAGGATGAAAATGTCTTCAACATCATCTCATAGAGATACAGTAAGACTGAAGACATTATTCACTAGATTTGCCGGCTATCGGGTATTGAGCTTTGAGTGGGTTTCTCTTCATATTTAATCTCTAGCTGAATAGCTAGATATCCATTTATCCATCGATAGTGAATAAGTAGCTAAAGTTGGCTATGGGATAGCTATCTGAATGAAAAAAAAACAAAAGACTAAACCTTATTTTATCCAGCCTGGATTTGAACCCAGGTTACATGCATGGTAGTAGATACTTTATTAATACACTTGAATCCAGTTATTTTATAGGTGGTAACTATCAATTTTTTAATTGAAACTAGAACACTGGTGAAGAGGATTATAAATTAAACCACTTAAGAAATATATTACTTCCATCCCAGAAATTAAATCGCAAGCATTTGTGTACTTGTTGAAATCACCATTAATAATTGGAAGCATGAATTATCAAGAACTGAAATTTGTAGCAAACTAATAAGAAATTTAATAATTATGTGATATAAATTGAAGCAGATATCAGAGTAAATATTTCCATTAAGTCTTGCCCATTACAGGACACCAAGTTTTTTTGCAGAAGATTTCAAAAAGTTTATATCATTCGTTTATCTTTAAAACTGATTATGTTTTTTGTTTTAAAAGAGAAATCTGAAATATGCTAAATATCATTACAATGCTTTATTATAAATCATTTCATATTTGTTATGTAAGTGTAAGATAAGCTAGAATCTTATTCTATTGATTTGAATGCCGGCTTTCTGTAATTTAGAGAGATCTCTTTGAAATATTCAAGAATAATTACGAATTTAAAATTTCAATGTTATATAATTTTATTTGGTTTTCATCAACTAGCCGATGCATGCCGCTTGGTGGCTCTGTTGCTAGTCAAAAAGGAATAGATATAACTTACTGGGCTGATTTACAATTTTGTTATTATTTATTCAAAATCAAATAAATATAACACTTTCACCTGTTTCTTTTTTTTTTTTTTTTTATAGGAATTTACAGTTATTTTTCTTTAAAACATTTTTTTTTTTAAAAAGTGGATTTACTTTTTTTTGGGAAAACATTAGTTTCTAAATTACATTATACATGTCAGCACATAGCACTGGAATTGCAGGGAGGGGGCCAATGGTTTTGCCAGAAGATGTACTACTCTGATCAAACATTTTCAAATTTACATTATACATGGCGGCGCTTGAATTTCTGTATTTTCTGGATGTTTTTTTAAGCAAAATTAATATTTTTTTAATGTGAATATAAGTTTGTAAATGGAAGATACATCACCCCCCCCCCCCCTTTTGAAAACAGAATAAACAAAATGGTTTATTATCTCAAAATTTACAACAAAGTACAATTTTTTTGTAATTTTTTTTTTTGCCTTTTATTCTTCAAAAGTTATATTTTTTTTTTGTCAAATTTGATAATTTTTCTTGAGTTGTAGAAGTTCCTAGGTAATTTATTTATTTATTTTAACTTACAAAAAAATAAAAATAATTTGTGTTATATAATGTAAATGTATAACATTCTAATTTGATAACAAATTTAGTTTATTATGAAACGGCTTTAAAACATAAAAATTTGTTATTGATAAATGTGAAATTGATTATCTATAAATAAACAAATGATCATCATATAACTATAAAAATACAGTCATTTTTAAAATCTTTATTTTCACCAAAAAAATAATCATCAAACATCACATGATCACCATTCTTATGCTTACACAAGCTGTTTTTCACTGAGGCAAAAACTCTCCATACAGTAATACCACTCAGTGCAAGCCAGAGTGATCAGTGGATGCAGGAAGGTTGGATGAGTAGGCACTAGATAGGGATTTTTATACAAAAATCTTCCTGCATCCATTGATTACTCTGGCTTGTACTGAGTGGCACTACTGTATGAAGAGTTTTGCCTCTGTGAAAAAAAAAAAAAGAATTTATATAGCATTTTATAATTCTGTGCATTCAATTTCTGTTGTAAATTTGCTGTAAGAGTACTATAATATAGTTTTAAAAATATGTTCAAAAATTTGATATTTTGACAACCTTTAACAGTTTATTTACAAAATGCAGAATTCCCTAAGCATGGAATCCAAGATAAATGCCTCGTCTGCCCAGTACTGCTTGTTACTTTTATTTAATTCTATGTATTTATTATTTTATTTAATATTGCATTGTATTCTCATTTATTGTTGTTATTAAATTAGATTTATTTTTATATAAAAAATCCAAAATGATTATTATCTTCTTTTTATGTTTAATTAAGTGGGTATTCAGAAGAAGAAAAAAACAGTAAGTGGATACATGATTAGATTAGAACTGAACTCTCATTTAGAGCACAAGTTCCCAGATTATATTGTGATATGATAATTTATTTAAAAAATGCATAATGCTCTGAAAAAATAATAGTGAAAGAAGAATCTAAATATAAAGGAGCTCAATTATAATAATAAATTATAATAATAATCATTATAATAATAAATGGTTTGAGCAAATTGAAAAAGCAAACAGTTGATCGGTTATTATTGGAGAAATGCTATTCATATGATCCTGGAAGTCTGTGCCAATTTGATGATACCTAATGGTAGTAATAATTAAAACATAAACAGAATAAGGTCATTTTTTCAAACTTTATGAATTCAATTCAACAAAGGATTGAAATATAATTTTCAGGATTTCGTAGAAAGCTTATCAATATTACTCTGCAGTGTGGAAAAATTATGAATGGAAAGTTTTAAGCCTTCTGTCTCTAAAATGAAGTATGTTCATACTCAGTAATTATTTTTATAATCTTTATGTCTTTATTGTCCTAAATAAATTAAAAGTTTAATATTACACCTTTTCAATGCTCACACACTTTTCTTACAAATAAATAAAATGATACATAAAATGTATTGTGATTTGTTTTACCTCTATCTAGGGCTGGTGCAAGGATACCTGGCACCCCTAGGCAAAGAAAAATTCATGTGCTTCTTACCAATATGTATGTACTTACAAACTCACATGCATAGCCAAACATAATATAGCCAAATATAAACAAATATGAAATAAAAAAGAATATTGATTTTTTAAAATTAATAATATTAAAATTGCAAAAAAGAAAATATGTTTTTTTAACTATATTAAACATCAATAATTCATTAACATATTTAATAATATTTTACAATTAAAGTTAAATACATATTGCAGTTTAATTAATTTTTTTTATGCTTTTGCTCTTATGCATTTTTGGATTAATATATTGATGTCAAGATTAGCCACAATTTCATGTTCATTGATATTACCAGACTAGTCAGTCTTTCTTGAGCCATGGTCGATCGAGTGTATGTTTTTATTAATTTCAATTTTGAAAAACATCTTTCTGAACTGGCTGCTTGATATTGGAAATGTTGTAAATATTTGCAACATAATGATAAATTTGGAACACAGTTTTTAAATTTATGTTAGCATATATAGGAGAGAACATCAATTGCCAATCGGCAAGCCTAGGTGGTCACTCTAATGGTAACACGGTCTTGCCTCTGCCTATATTTTACATGTTTTGACAAAATAACTATCTCACACATACAAAAAGGAATTGCAAACGATTGTAGAAATTTGTAAAGGCAAGAAAGAATTAGTAACAATATATATATACACACACACACAAACAAAATTGTTTTAATTTGTAAATGTTTTGAAAACTATCATACCATTTGGTTTACAGTGATATTATAATACATTCATACATTATTTCAGTTTAATAAATTATACAATATTTTCACAAAAGTTATCAATAATTGATAACTTTTGCATTCTGTATTTTGTTTTATTGCAACAGAGGGGTACTGTTCAACTTCTAAAGTATTTGCGAAGTCGTCTTGATGAGTCAGGAGAATTGCCTCAGCCCCAGGAGCACATTTCACTACCAGGTGATGCTTCCGAAGCTGTAGTTGAAAAATGTAGACTTAGAAACTCAAGAACTTTAGATTTAAGGTATACATCTCATAGAATTTAAGTGCTTCTTGATTGATTTGATCAGCTTTTAAGAGCTTTTGTTTTTATCTATTTTCACAAGAGAAAAATAGGTTTAAAAAAGTTATCTAATATTTTTCCTAGTAACAAACGACTATCGCAAGTTCCTGAAGAATTACTTTTAATGGCTGCAGAAACAGAAGTAACAACTATTAACATGAGTAAAAACAATCTTTCACAATTTCCTATCACGTATGTTTTTGATTATATTTTTATTACTATTATAGTTTGTCAATTTTAAATGTTATTTTCTCTGTTTCTTTTCTTTCTCCTCTTTTCTCATTTTTTTAATGGTCTTTTTTTTTGGTCATTGAATATAAAAAAGATTATTCAGTTTTTTTTTTTAAAATGGATGTATCACCACTATTAATTATTTGCCAAAAGACAAATCAGACACACATCACCTCAACTTTTTGATCTTCTTTTTTAAATACTCCTAAGAATTCATTAACTTTTTCCACTCCTACTTCTTTTTCTTTTGCTAACTGCATTTTTTTCCAACATATCTTTCATAATTCTTATGCTTCAAATACAATTCCTTTTTATCTTCATAATTTCTAGTAATTTTTTTTTTCACATACGATTTTAACATTCTATATTGCTAATTTTATTATTTCAACTTATTCATTGCATTTTCCAAATCCATTCTTCTAAACCTTCCAATCTTCTTTCTCTAATTGTTCATATTTTTCTAGTGATTTTCATAAATTTAATTTCAATCTAATGACAACTCTTTTGAATCATATTCTTTATTACAAATGCGAAGTAATTCTCTTAAATTTTTGTCTCTCAAAGTCTTTAGTAATTCAAATGGAATCACTTCAATTCCATGTGCTTGATGCTTATTACTGCATGTTAAGTCAAATCTATTCTTTTTAATATAATTCTATATATTTTATTTTTAATAACTACTTTCTAATTTTTTTTATTTTATATTGTAATCACTGGTACTGTATATTCATAAAGTTCTGTGCACAAATAGAATAATAATAATTAAATCGTAAAAAATTATGATTCGATTATTTAGAATTGCTACCCCTTACTACATCATCTCAGTTTTAGAGTTATTTATTTTTTTATTATAATAGTTTTAATACTTTATCCATCTTATATTCTCTTCTTTGTTAATTCACTAGATAGTATGCAATTCTTTTTAAGGGCAGGGTTGGTATAGAACCACTAAAACATCACGATCACCAGTTCCTATGTTTACACAAGCTGTTAAAGGAGTAGCAAACTCTTCATACAATAGTGCCACCCAGTGCAAGCCTTAGTAATCAATGAATGCAAGGTTTGGACATAAAATCCCTAGCTGATAACCTACTCATCCAATATCCCTAAACTAGTTTTTAGTCTGTGGTTTTCATCAGTGAAGAGACTTGGATCTGAGAGCACTGCCTATATCCAAGACTCCTTACTGATGAAAGCTATGAGTTAGAAACTAGTCTGGTGATATTGGATAAGTAGGCATTAGATAAGGATTTTATTCACAAACCTTTTTTGCATCCATTGATTACTAAAGCTTGCACTGAATGGCATTATTCTATTAAGAGTTTGCTACTACTACAATTCTTTTTCTAGTTATAATTTTGTCAGTATTCAAAATTGTGCTTGCTTAAGTTTACTATTTAATATTACATTATTCTTTATCTTAAGTTTGATGTGATATGAAATGGCTTCTCATTAAATGAAATCAGAAGTTTTTGTGTCTAGATTATATTTTTAGAAACTCATAACTATATGGCATAAAAGGTTTCTCCTTAGATCAAAGCAAAAGTTTCTATGCAGTGGTTATATGTGCAAAAATCCTGTTAATTAAACATTCCCCAGTTTTGAAACCATTACATACCACAATAAACCCATTTAATTCTTATTCCCTATTACCAAATCAGTATTCCAGGCCTAATCATCTTCTTTTTTTCCTCTTATTTTATTCTAATAAAAGGTGTTTTGTTAGTGACACCATCCTATTATCATATTCTTAATTTTTGTTATAAAGACTTAAATTAAAAATCATAAAATGTCTAGTTATTTCTTTTATTTTTAAATTTCTTCCATTCCTTATACAGTTTATCCTGAACCTCTTTCAACAGTCTACATTTAAAAGATAAGTATTCAATAATCCTCTCCCTTCAGTATTATCCCCCCACATCTCTACATAAACAACATCTACATTCCAAATTGTTATTCCATTTTGGTCTTTCTTTGATATCTAAACTTCTTCTCCTTATACCACATAACAAATTTTCTTTAATCTTATCATGCATTCTTTACCGAAAATCTATTTTTTAAAAATAAATATTCATTTTCCATAACTCCATTTTTTCTCTTTCAAAGTTACATATCTTCTTTCTCCACTTCTCATAATTATTATCCTGTAAATATACAGTATTCTCTACCACATTTATTCTATTTCCTAAATAAATATGTAGAAGTAAATCATCTATCTCATTACTTTGCTTTGTTGTAAAATCTTTCTGTGCCAATATTTTGTTATCCTTTCCTTATAAACCAAAAAAAAAACATTGTTTTTAATAATATATTTTTATTCATATATTGTAACCTCATATGATAGCACTCTCATATGATGATGATGATATATTTAACAGACAGAAGTAGTATTTTGATCATTTTTTGAATAGTGATACAATAATTGAGATGACATTATTGGAAGATTTATATACAGTTTAGTGAAATTAAAACAGCTCCTTTATAATCTTAACAATGTCCAGTCCCGATGAGATACCCGGAGAAGTTTTTAAAGTATGGTGGGATATATTAGTTCCAAAAATATTGGAATTTTTAAAGAAAAATATGAACCTATGAAATTGTGTTGCCTCATCTTAAGGATACTTCTATTGTTCCAATTTTTAAAAAATAAAGGTCATGGATAAGAGTGTATTAATTATTATAGAATATCATTATTATCCTCTACAACAAAGGTACTTTAAAGAACTTTTTTGAATAGATTGGTTCAAGCTGGTTTTAGATAATCAAAAAAACCTCTCATCGTTTTTGTTGCCACACAAATGCAAAAAAAGTGTTGGGAACAGAAAAGTTATATTGTCATATAAGTCTGAACTCAGTTCAGTATCCATACATTTTGGTAGCACTACTGTATGGAGAGTTTTTACCTTTGTTTTAACAGCTTGAGCAAGCATGAGAAATGGTGATCATGTGACATTTAGTGGTTTATATGTATACATATTTGTAATTATTGTATTGGCTTTAATATTATCTTTAGTGTATTATTCTCTTTTGGAGTAAGAACTGTCATGTGTATAATTGTAGCTGCTATTACTGATGATTGTAAGCTTCTAAATATTTTTAATTTGCTTTTAATTTTCCTAATTAAAAAACGAGTCTATCTTATTTCTCTTCCAATGCATATCTAGCTTTTTTTTTTGTATTCTACCTATATTTTTGAATTCCCTCTAATCATATATATATATATAATAAAATAGTAATAATATCTGTCATTTTATTCTACAACTAAACTACATTAGCATCCCGGAAATCTATTATTATTATATGACAGTGCTATCTGGCTTCTCCAGAATGATGACATTTAGTCAAAAAACGGTGCAGTGTCATTCACTGATTTATTTTTCATATAGTTTTTATTTTATATTAAAATGTTAGTTGGGATTGTTATTAAATATTATAATATTCCTAGAGGAATACTGAAGCATTTTCTATAATGTGTAAAGAGAAGTAAGTTCTTAAATTTATTTACTAGTTGTCATGTTGAAAAGTCAGACAGATAAACTAAGGCATAAGGTGCCTTTTAACAGTTTCCATACTTTCAACATCACCTATCACAAGTCAGAAGCAATAAGAATTTTATATATGAAAGGAAATATTATATACTTTATTTTTAAAGTGAGATATAATTTCACAATTATTAAATAGGTTTTGTTTGTTTGTATTTTTATAACTGATATGCAAATACACATAATCTAATTAGGTTAGACAGAATTCACACTTTGAAATAAAGGATACAACATTTACTTTATATGTAAATATATATGAATTTGTGTATATAAATATTTACAGAGATTTAAGCTCCAGTTACAATGTATGAAATATTTGTTATCAAGTATATGAAATAAAAAAAATGCTGGATGTATATTTTAACAACAGCATTTTATCATCATCAGCTTTGGAGTACCAATAGCAATCCATGCAAATATAGCAACTGTTAATCTTATATTAATAAGTGTAATCCAACAGACATAACATGAAAGCACTTCAATTTGCCTAAACAATTGTAATTTACATTCTTTCTCGATATTTATATTATTTCCAGGTATGTTAATCTATTAATTACATATTTCAATGTAAAGGTTATTGATCAAGGTTTAATTAATAAAATAAGTTTATATAACTTTCCTTGGCTAGTGTTTAGTCATATTAAAATAGGCTGATTTATAGAAAACACTAAATATTCATGCTTTAACATTGTATCGGTCTCATTAGCATTATTAATATTAGATGAGTAGTTGCATTTACTTATATTGCTAATGGCATTCTGAGCCAATTGACAAAAGATTATTTCTTACTGCCAGTAGATTGCCAGCTTTTTCATGTGATATGATGACCGAATAACAAATGTTTTATGCATTGTAACTGAAATTACATTACCCCAGGTATTTACATTATTTTTAGGTCTATTAATTACATATGTACATGAGTGTATAGGTGTATAAAATTTTATCCAATTCTGATTTGTGGTTGGTGATATTGGAAATATGGCAGCTGAGGCAAAAATAAAGTTTAAGCAGAAGTACCGAGTACTTTAATATTCACAGTTTACTTTCGACTAATCAATGTTAATTTCCATTATGTTTTACATAGAGTGCTTCTTATGGTATGTTTCATAGTTAATTGCTCTTTTATTTAAGACTCCAAGATCTGAAATTTTGATTAGCTTAATAATAGTTACAGGTTTTAATATATTCTTAATTAATTAACACTTTCGATCCAAAACGCCATATTGAATTTTTTAAAATACTGACCTGAGACACAATTTTCACAATAACTTCAGTTTTAATTATGTTTCAGCAAAAAAATTACATTAATAGAAACTAGAAAAACTAAGGCAAACAATAAGCATAAGATAAATAGTGATAACTATATAAAAAAATAAGGAAAAAAAGAAATGTTCACATCTGAAATAATTATTATTTTATTGTTTGTTCATAATTTGGAAATTAACATTAACTAAAATTCAAATTACATCTTCAGTGATAATTTCTTTGAATTCCTCACAAAATTATCTTCCTAAACATGTATAACATGTCTTACCTGAGTTAATTCATAGCTTCACAATCTCCAAAAGAAGTCGGATATGAATTCTTTATTTTTATCTTGTATCCCAAAAGTTCCAAATGTCAAAGGCATCTATAAAGAAAAAGATTCATCCTAATAAAAGATTCAAAAGAAATCATCATAGCAATTGGCTTTTTGTCTATCTAAAACTAGAAATTGTAGGCTACTGTCTATATCACTGACAAATGAGCTTCATCTCTTCATTTTATATTTTTTTGTGTACATCAGTAATGTTTATATTCTTTATGGACACCAGTGATATTTATATTCCTTATGAACACAAGTGATGCTATCTTGTTATATTTATTATATCTCATAGATATAATTTATTTGCATATAGTCCATTTGTTAGCTATAGACTTGAAAATAATGTGATGAAACATATAGCAAAACCAGAGTGACTCCAACGCATGAGTATCAAGACATAAACAAAAATCAGAATTTGATTATTTTCTTGCGTATGCAATCTTTCTATATATTTGATTATTAGTTTTGTAATTCATTACTTGTAAACACAAACATATTATATAAACATAATTATAAATAATAAATTATTAAACTTTTTGAAAATCATTATTTTTATAAAATAAGTGGATTAAACTATTCTTAACTAATAAATATATCTTCTATAAATTTGATTATAGTTTTTACTCATTATTTAACCAAACATATTAAACGAATTTAAATAATAAATTAACCTTTTTGAAAATCATTATTTTTTAAAATAAGTGGATGAACTTTAGAAAATTACGGTAGATATGAATTCTATTTGAGCATAAATAAATATATCTTTCTATACATTTGATTATTAGTTTTGTAACTCATTACTTGTAAACACAAACATATTATATAAACATAATTATAAATAATAAATTATTAAACTTTTTGAAAATCATTATTTTTATAAAATAAGTGGATTAGAACTTTAGAAAATTATAGTAGATATGAATTCTATATGAGCATAAATCAATATATAATTTATATTACCACATACTAACTACAAACTAAAATTAATAAAAAAGATAATTTTTTCAAAAAATTAAAAAAAAAAATATTATTAAAAAAATTAAATTTTAAAAAGATTAAAATTTTATCCTTACAAGTCATTACGTTGAAGCTCTATTGTAGGGCTTGTTTGTGAATAACACCCAAGAAATGTTGACTTGCAGCTCGTAAACCATTTTCTGTCTTTTATTGCTTCGTGATAATTACAAAAGTTATCAAAAAACAAAAAAAATTCAATACCTTCCTTGATTAAAACTGCTGCCAAAAATCCAGATTTCAACGGATTTTTTTGAGTTAGACATCTTTGGAATCACATGACAGAGAGCTATCAAATGCCCATATTTTGATTGACATCATGCTTATAGTTTTTACATTAGTAAAGCAAGAAAACATGTCGGCAGACACGTGGCTAACCCGCTCAAAGAGCCCAACCACAGAGTTGAATATTTTTTAAAATTCTAATCACAATTTCTTAATGAAAATAAAGCTTTGAAAGATATGAAGTATAATTAGAATATTTTATGGCAACCTGAATATGGATATTTCATTATATAAATTTCAAATCAATTAGGGGTTCAGGTAGAAATAGCAGGCTAAAAGCAAAATTTGTTTATTTTAGGGAAGTCATAGTGGTGAATTCACTAACATAAAAGATTACTTTTTTCTCCAATTGAACACATCAGTCTAGATAACACTACAATAAAAGTCATAAGAATACATGAAATTGACTATCGAAACAACAGAAAATTTAAAGAAGAATATGTATAATATTAGAATCAGGAATGAGAAATAGTTTATACTGAATACTAGTGTGTAAGAATTGTAGATCTTCAAATCAATAAATAAATGAAATGTCATATGTTTTGCCCTGCACCTATTGGAATTTGTTGATCTTAATGCATTAGTAATAAATTAAGCAAATTTCTTTTGTTTTAATTGCCTTGGGAAATAGAATATTATACTTAAGTTAGCTAATATCCATGATATGGGGTTCAAGTCTAAACTAGATAAAACTTAAAAAGTAATCTTTTTCATTTTAAGATATAACTTGTACAGCACATGCAAAGTACAGAGTAAATATAGAAATTGAAATGATCTGAAAAATAGTTTTAAAAATAAATTCCTACTAGATAATGCTTTCGTTTCATTAGACATTCTTTCAGTGTAATTTTAAAAATATTTAAACAGATAAAAATTTAATAATTATGTATTAAAATTGTCTTTGAGGATTTATTTTTATTATAAAATATTAGAACTTTTTTTTTTTTACATTGTGTATGTTCAAGTTTCTTGTTAGAACAAGTGTTAGAAGGAAACTAAATATATGACAGGGGGTGTATAATCATTTACTGATAGAATTGCAAATATAAAGTATATACAACAAAACCTGTACTATTTAAAATTACTAAACTTTCCAATTATTTTTTAATAAATGTTATTAATCTTGATTTAAAACTCTTGTTTTCGATAATATAAAATGAATGAAAGATTTGTTCATGATCTGGGCTTCAATGAATCGGATCACATCAAACTTGGAAATTTTTTAGATTGCATATAAGCTTCGGATTTTTTTTTCTTTCCAAAAAGCAGGTCATAATTAACAATAGGTATTTAGATAATTTTATCCCCTGAGGGTAAAGGCAAGGATGGAAAACCACCACTTATCACCTAGAAATTGGAAGTATAATGAGTAGTGTTTTCTCTGTTGCTATTCTTTGGGGGAAGGGGAACTGCTAGAAAGGCCTTTTTCTTGCAATGGACTAATTAAAGTTTATTGAATATTTTTGACTATAGATAATGAATTTTAGAACTTTTTTTTTAAAAAAAAAAAAGAGAAATTTTTTAAAAAAACTTCCTTCTGTGAGTTTATCCTTATGCATATAGACAACCTATAGAAATGGGAGTCATATTTGTTTAAGCACAAATTGTATAATTATGATTTTATGCATATAGTTGTTGTTAACTATATGGCAAAACATTTTACTGTAAAAACAAAAAAATATGATTGTTATATGATATGGCCTCTACCATTGATGATAGAGATCATATTCTTATTGACCTTGCCCATAATATACCTTTACCATTTTAATTTATGCATTCATATTTGTATATAAATAATCACTAGACTGATAAACTCTCCATATTTAATTATATTATGCAATGCTCTTTATTGCCAAAATTAGCTGTTGTAAATATAAAATGAGCTCACATTCACATTTTCTATTTCATATAAGGATAATCAGTTTACTCACGTACATAACAAATGCACACCCACACATATATATCTGTAATTAAATTGTGTATATATAATCAAATGATTACATATGTATATTATATGTGTTTTATACTTATGCCATTTATGTACTAAAATATTGATCAAATTGATAGATAATTACTATTTCTCTCTGGTTTATAAGAATAAATGATTCATTATAATTTTTTATTGTTCTGTTTTAGTAATGTTATTAGCTGGTTTTTTCAGAAAGGGGTTAAATTTTTTTTTTAAAAAAAGAAAGTCATATTTATATGATAAAATAATCAAATATTCTTTTAAAGCACATATAAAGTAAAAATTATTGGCAGTCATTTTTTGAATATTGACATCATATCACAGAGTAGATTAAGTAGAGTTTAGGAGAGAAAAATGACTTTGATCAAAAATGAATAATTAAATAGATGTAAATTTTCTAAATAAATGAATACATTTTATTATAAAGCTGCTTTAATTTTATTATTTAACGCAACAGATTATTGCCTAACATAATTTTAAATGTAATTGCAGTTTTTAAGTTATAAAGGTGTTTATCTTGTTGTATTTTAATTGTTAACTTCAATATTCACAAAGCACATATATCATAATTTACTAACTTTGTCTTTCTCTCCCTCTGTTTTTTTTTTTTTTTACTTATGAATTTGCACTTTTCATTTAAATTAATTATTGTACATTTTATTCCATTATTTTTATTACCATTTTAGTAATTACACCACGCTTCGAACGCTCGTTGGTGAAGTTAGAAATATCAAAATTAAATGTCAGGCGTAGCACTTTCGAGGTCTTTTAACCTCATATTCATAGCTGAAGAGTTATTAAAATATATTGTATTGTTTTTTTTTTTTTTTTGTATATTCTTTAATGAAATTAAATTCTTAATCATGATTTTATTTCTATTGTTGATTAGTTTTGTATATTTTTATTTCAATATATAGATTATGTAATCTAACTACGTCAATAACCGAATTGAATGTTGGTTTTAATAAATTAAACTATATCCCGAATGAAGTATCTCTTTTGACAAAGCTGACATATTTGGATCTTCGGTATGTTTTAATTCTTTTACAACTTATGAATAAAATTAAAGTTATGCTATATATCCAGTTTGTTTTCAAAAAAATTACAAGTTCAAAAAATATGCATTTTAATGATGCATGGACTTGTTTAAATGTTGTGCTTTGTGGTTTAATGCAGTGGTTGAATGGCAAACTTTGGAGCTTAAGTTTTTCACACCCAGCCTTGTTCTGGAGCTCAAACCTCATAGGAATTTTTGAGTTATAGAGCAATTTGTATTATTATTATTTATTAAAGTTTATGATATAGCTTTAAAATTGAGATAGTTAAACTGTGTTAAGAATGCCTAGTGTTTACAAACTTTTACTAATGATAATTAATGTTATTTCTCAGTCTTTCCAGTTTATATCCTAGTTATTTTCCATGATTAGAAAACTTCACATATCTGCACTAACATATAATGGTTTTTCTATATACGTATATGAAAAAGAGATGTAAAAGCAATTAGAAATCTGATAAATTGATTTTTTTATCCAGGTAGACTGTGAAAAGTCATGCCTCCCGCCACCCAATTATTATTCTTATTTTCAAATGATATAGTGATAATTGAACATAGTAAAGTTGAATTTTAATAAAATACTCAGGATTTTTATTTATAATAAATTTGAGATGAAATAACATGAGTAAATCTACAAGTTACATGTGCAAAATATTAAATAGTTTAAATGTAAGAATTCTGATACATAAATTGTTGAAAAGAAATGTTACAATTAAATGTAGTTTAAATAAACATAGTCGCATATATATATTAATTAATGGAATAGACTTTATAAATTACCTTATATGGAAATGAATTCCTATGACACTAATTAATTGTATAATTAAAAAGCTAAGAATTTTGTTGTATGATAACAAATTCTAAATAATACAAACTGATTAAAACCAAAAAATTTACTCCAGAAAAGATAAGAGAAACAAAATAAGAGATGATATAAAAAGCCAGAGAAAAAGGATTGCTTGCTTTTTCTGTGGTAGTTGTTACTGTTAATGTGTCCACGAATTGAAGAGCAGTAAAGATCATTATCGGAGGATTTCAGTCCCAAGATCTCAACTCCCATAGGTCATTAAGCCAATTAGTACT
Source organism: Epiperipatus broadwayi (assembly GCA_028023455.1). Lineage (NCBI taxonomy): Eukaryota > Metazoa > Onychophora > Udeonychophora > Euonychophora > Peripatidae > Epiperipatus > Epiperipatus broadwayi. The sequence continues at coordinate 190,296 of JAQFVV010006748.1, forward strand.
TTTAACAGACCATCTCGGTCTTATTATTATTTTGAACATTTCAAGAGGCTCTTAGAGGGTGTGTTATAAAGCCTATAGACAGTAGTGAAGGTGAAGTTAGTTAATAGCTTTGCCTTAATTGTATAAACAGTATTTGCTATTCAATAATTAACCTGTGAATTAAGCTAGCTCAAATGCAGACTTCATATTAGTGTTAAAGATCAGTACAGTAATTATTTTTCCAAATTGGTAATAAATGATTATAGCTAAATATATGTGCTGTTACTCTGTTGAGTTTTATTGTATATTTGTTTGCTGGTTGCCCATTCATAGTTGGGGACACAGCAACATGAATATGTGATAAAGATAAAATATTAAATGTACTAATAAAAATTAATTGGTAGTACAGTTGAAAATGTTTAAATATTTAATAAGCTTTTTGAGTAGTGATGGAGAAAATGAATTCAAAAGTGTGATAATCTTTGATATCAGTACTCTTTTGATTTCTTTTTATTTTTGTTTGGTTTTATTAATAAAATAAAAATCTTGGCCCAGTAACATTACATTTGATTGTTTTTTCATAAAAACAATGCCATCAAGCGGCCCTGCCTGGCTATCAAAAGGATACCTATAATTAATACCTGTTTATACATATACCAATATACATAAAAATATGAAAATAAAAACTAGCATTTCATACACTTCAACTATTTACTTAAATATAGATCTTTAATATCTCTACAATCTAAAACCTCTTTATCCCACACTTATATTCAATTAACTTCTTTTATATAAAATTTTATTTTATATTTTAATGTTTATTTCTTTATATTCTAATCATTTAAATTTGCCCTTTAATCTAATTTATTTTTTCTATTTTAATTACTTATATATTATACATTAATCAGTAACAATAATACTAACATAATATCCTTATAATTTTATTTCCTCTTAAGTTTTAATTTTTTAACTAATTTTACCTTTTAAAAAAACACTCAACTCTCTTCCTCCTATAACCGAAATAACTTTCAAAAATTTTTAAAATTTTTTTTATTTCTTTATTTTCTTTACCTCTATGCCCTCTATGAACATGTTCCGAAACTATATCTTATTCTAATTCTTTAAAATGTACACATACTTATTCATTAACAAAAATATTCCTACAAAATTAATGTTTTCAAACCCTGATCCTTAAAGATAGCCTAATTCTTCTAATCAATATAACCTCCTTTATCTTTCTATCCCTCCCATTTTTAGTATGATTTATCATTTTAATACTTCCCTTTTTAAACTTATGCCCTGTCTCTAATGAATGTAAATAAACAGGTGATCTCCTATCATATCTATGCTCAGTCAATCTTGTGTAAATTGAATTTTATCACTCACATAATTATTCCTAATATTTTTTTCTTTACAAGATTTACACTCTATTCTATATACTCCATTTATACAATTTTCTATATTTCCTATATATTTATCCAAAATATTCAGCATATTCTTTCTTTTCTTATTTACCATTTTAAATTTTATTACATTATTAAACTTTCTATTAATTATCCAATAATGTAATAAAATTTAAAGTGGTAAATAAGAAAATAAAGAGTATGCTTAATATTTTGGATAATAGATACATAGAAAATTGTACAAATGGAATATATAGAATAGAGTGTAAATCTTGTAAAGAAAAAAATATTAGGAATAGTTATGTGGGTGAAACAAAAAATTTAATTTACCCAAGGTTGATTCAGCATAGATATGATAGATCACCTGTTTATTTACATTCATTAGAAACAGAGCATAAGTTTGAAAATGGAAGTATTAAAATGATAAATCATACTAAAAATGGGAGGGATAGAAAGATAAAGGAGGCTATATTGATTAGAAGAATTAGGCCATCTCTTAATAAGATCAGGGTTTGAAAATAATTTTGTAGGAATATTTTTGTTAATGAATAGGTATGTGTAGATTTTAAAGAATTAGAATAAGATATAGTTTCGGAACATGTTCATAGAGGGCTTACAAGTAAAGAAAATAAAGAAATAAAAAATTTTTTGAAAGTTATTTCAGTTATAGGAGGAAGAGAGTTGAGTGTTTTTTTAAAAGATAAAATTATTAAAAAATTAAAAATTAAGAGGAAATAAAATTATAGGGATATTATGTTAATATTATTGTTATTGATTAATGTATAAGTAATTAAAATAGAAGAAATAAATTAGATTAAAGGGCAAATTTAAATGATTAGAATATGAAGAAATAAACGTTAAAATATAAAATAAAATTTAATATAAAAGCAGTTAATTGAATGTAAGTATGGGATAAAGAGGTTTTAGATTGTAGAGCTATTAAAGATCCATATTTAAGCTAATAGTTGTAGTGTTTGAAATGTTTTTTTTTATATTTATATTTGTATATGTATGTGTGTGGTATATGTATAAATAGGTATTATTTGTATATATTAATTGTATATGTTTAAATGTTGTATCTCTGATGATGACTGCTGGATAGTTGATACTGTAGGCAAGAGGAGATAAAATAAATCATATGTTAAACTGCATTGTAGACTGTCAATTAAGGTGTATTATATTATATATAATTTAGCAATGCAAATAAGAAGTAGAAGGAAATTTTAATACTTATTTTGTTAACTATAAAACTAGGAACCCAAGATGAAAACACCATAATGTTTCCAATCCGAGCTCATTCACTTGTATGGTCATATAGATCTGAACTTAGTTCAACATCCATACATTTTGGTGTCTTTGGTTTCTCAAAAACAAGTTCACCATTATCCTATTGCAGGATAGGTATAAAACCATCAAAATATCACATAATCATTTCATATACTTACACGTGCTATTAATAGAAATACCAAACTCTCCATACAGTAGTGCCACCAAGTGCAAGTTTTCATAATCAATGGATGCAGGAAAGTTTGTGCATAAAATCTCTATCTAGTGCCTGCTCATTCAGCATTCCCAGACTATTTTCTAGTTTGTGGCTTTCATCAGTGAGGGAGTCTTGGATTTGAGAGCATTGCATCTAGATCTTAAGATCCAATACAATCCTCCAGCAGCCATTTTTTTTACTTATTTTGTTAACTATAAAGCTAAGCACTACAGTATGGAGAATTTTGTACTCTTATTAACAGCATGTGTAAGAATATGAAATGATGATCATGTGATGTTTTGATGGTTTTATACTTAAAGGAAGTATATTAATAATTTTTATTAGTCATTCATTAGTCTAGAGATTATCCAATAATGAATAATATTTCTGTAGTGTAATTTTCACTATACCACTCTCAAGCAAGATAGGGACTAGTTTCTATTCACTTTTAACGACTTGTAAAAAGATGTAATTATAAACATACGTCTAAAGACATGTGAAAAAGATCTATGATTCCCAGTATACTTCCATTAAGTAGTTGGTGTCAAAGTTATGAGGACAAGTTTGACATTTATTAATTAAACTGTAGCAATGATAAAGATATGTGTAAGAGATTATGGTCTGGGCCAACTGATGAGTGCTGGTTCAGCACTAAATGTGCAACTTGGAGATTGTACATATTTTTCACATCTTTGGTCATGTGCCTATAATTACATCCCTCTACAAAGTATTAAAAACGAATAGAAACCAGTCTCTACCTTGCGTGAGAGTGATGTAGTGAAAATGACACTACAGAAATATTATTAATTGTCGGATAATTTCTAGTCTAATGAATGACTAATAAAAATTATTAATTTACTTATATTATTAATCTTTTTCTCTGATTGCTTATTGCTCTTTATAATGTCCAAGAATTTCGAGAAAATGTTTTATAATAAAATGTGTATATAGTTTTAGAATAGTAGCAAGTTTTATGAGCATACCTGGGGTGTATAAACATGATAACTGATTTCCAAAACTATGTAAATGTTCACACTGATGGCAGGATTGAATTAAATTGCCTTTTCTGAAATAATTTTACTTTCTCTGCTAGGAAATTAATTTTAGATATTTTACATAGCTGTAAAGATAAATTTTGTTTATGATTTTTATGAAAGGTGATTGTGAAGAGAGATTGTGAATATAAAATAGGCTTCCAGAAATTTTCTTTATTCCATGATTTGTATTTCATAATCATTTTTTTTTCTTTGTATATTTTTGATTTTTCAGAATTGAGACTTCATATATTTTAAAAAAGTGGGCATTTTGAGATTTCTTGTTTTTCAGTTGCTGATAATAATGATATCACATTTTTTAAACAGCTGTACAGAACTTATTGTAATAACAAAGGGTGATAAAATTTTGTCTTCTGTCACACGTATATTTAATCATTTGTGAAAATCCTTTTTAATCTACATTAACTAGAACCAGTATACGATGATACCACTATAAATTTTCATGTCTTAATTTCATAGGGTTTTTTAAATTGAACTGGTATCTTCCTCAATATCTTCCTGGGTATGTCTGTATTTTTGCAAAAATCAAATTAATTTGAATTTAGTTTACATAGTCTAAGTTTTATGCTTCTTTTTTCAAGCTTAGCAGTATCTCATACTGCTTGTAGTCTAAACAGAAGTAAATTTTCTTAGTTTTTTTGCAAATTAACACTATTTTTTCCTACTTTTAAAGGTAAATATTGTAATTAATGCTTACAGTAACAAGAAGGAAATTTATTTCATAATAACTGATTGTAAAAAAGCAATCAACTGATTCCAGTTTGACATTTTTCTAAACAAAAATAATTTTATTTGTAACTAATGCTTTTAATAAAAAAAAATCAAATTTGAAATAACAATCATATAAAAACAAATGTTATAAAACTGTGTTATTGTGAGTTAACATATCTTATAATTGAAACAAACAAAAAAAAATTTTCCATTTATTTATTTTATATTCAGTATAATATAAAATAACCCAAATCAGATAATAAATCAATTATTTTATCAACATTATAATAAATGTAATGTCTGGGCTAACTTAAACATACCATAGCATATAAATATACTCACGCATATTAATAAATATATTTATATCTTTTTTTATACATACACATAGCATTAATAGAAAAGGTTAATGAGAATAGGTTACAAATATTAAGCTTACTTATGTAAAACAATTAACCAAATCTTATTTTTATTGATTTTTTTTAGTGCTGGTTTGAGACTCTTCCCTAGATTATACATCTTCAGTATACATTATACACACACCAAAGATGGCAGATTACCTGAATTGATATGGAAAGACAGAAACTTTAATCAACAATAGTCTTTTATTTATGTATGGTCTCTCTTCTGGCTTATTGTTGCAGATACTAAACTGCAAGCTGAATGACCTTTTAAAATAGTTTTTATATGATTCTTTATTTATTGGGCCAATTCCAAGACAGATATTATGATCACTTTTTCAGTCAATCCAACTGTTTGAGTTCCTAATTTGAAATATTTATTTTTTAAATATCATTTCTCCCATTTATTGTTTTAGTTTTAGGTGGATTTAATATCTTATTTTAATTTTGCAAAATGTATTATCACTATTGAAAAAATGTAATCGTCTTGAATTAAATCTCTTTGCAAGCAATTTTAATTCTAAACAAATTTTTTAATTCCGGAAAACTCATTTACTTTTACTCATCTCTACTAACATGATACTCTAAATGCAAGATATTATACCGATCTAACAGATAAGTTACCTGCTAGGATGAATACAATTTCCTGTGATTAAATAAATGTTAATTGCAACTTAAATATCTTTCTGAATATATTTCCTCACTTAAATATCAACTATAATTATTAATAATATGGAAAAGAAAAGAAGTAGTTTTGAGCCAAACATTTGTTAGAACAAATCCACCAGAGATTCAGTATGAGTCATTCACTTTTCAAAATATTTTATTTGGAATAAAGAATGTAAAAGAAAATCTCATTTGCGTTACCATTTGGTATCCATTGATTATTCATGTTTGCACTAGATGGCTCTAGAGTAGAATGGATTACTGCTATTAATTCAAATGTTAAATGCAAGGAATTATGCAATGTTGCGTTGCTATGTATCATATCATCATATGGGATTTTCTTGCTTGGATTGAATGCGAAATCCACAAAAAGTTCATGAAATATAAGAATGAGATTGCTTTGATACAATGGTCCCTTGGACTATCTCATTGGATTATTTGTTTTAAGAAAAAAAATCATACTTTATTTATAGCTTAATAAATGCATTTAAGTGTTAGTAATAATACACAGGTTAATATAAAACCCAAAATTTTGAATGGTATTATCCTCTTTTCTTCTGATCCTGAATCAGTGCCTTTTAGAGTCATGATTTCTGAATTTCAACTGACACTTTTATGAACTAAGATATTGTATCAAAGACTAGTCGGTTTAGGTTAGTTAGAAATACCTGTTGAAGAAGGAATACTACTACTCATAACATTGCGTTCCATACTAATCGGTGTTATTACTAATAATTAGAAAGATATAAAGTTTGAATTTTTCTAAAAACATTTAATACTTCAACTAGCCATTATTGTAAACCTTCAATCATTGTTTTATTATAGTTGTAGAAGAGATAAACAATTCTCAAGTTTCATATTAACAAATAGAATATTTTTATACAGCCCTGATTATCAGTTTTTTTTAACTAAATCAATTCTTAGATTAATTTTCAATCACATCTTTAATTCTGAATTTTTCAGAATATTACAGTAACTTTTGGAAATCCACAAATTTTTTTTTATGTAAATGACCATAACCTAGATTCATTTTTATAAGTAGTTTCCTACGATATTAAATAATTTTATTTCCGACATGAACATGATCTCTCAGAATGTGTCCTATAATTATTGTTGTTCTTTGTTTACCAATAGGATAAAAGTATATATATATGTATGTATAATCAAAATTACACCAAGTTCAAAACTTTAGGTTTTTAATGTATATGTATGTATGAATTTGATTTCTAGCAATCAATTTTTTATATAATGAATTTTGCTTTAAAAATTATTTACCACCAAAAATTCTATTGTTTTTCAGAAATAATGAACTGTCAGATCTGCCAATAGAATTATGTTCCTTGAAACAACTGCTTGAGATTATTTTGTCTTTTAATAAGTAAGTTTAAATTTTCAATTTCTTTATTATATTTTAATACAGTGGTTAGCAAGCTTTTTTAAACACCTACTCCTTTTATCAGTAAAAAAAAAAAAAATTAGCACATACCCCATCCAGGAGAAATTGAAAGTTTTAAGATGAAGTTAACATGAGGCACAGAAAAGTGCTACTAATTTCTGATTTCATAACATAAAAATATTTATTTAATAATAAATGAAAATACTAAACCATTAATTTATTGATAATTGATAAATTACTTATATGTTAATAATACAAGCAAAAATGATTTAAGAAAAACCAAAAACAATAAACTTTGTGATAATGATGTATCATCTTTTAGATAAATACATCAAAATTATTAAGAACTATTTTTTTTTTATAATGTTTCTATTAAATTTTATTGAAGAGAAATATCACCAGATTGTCAAAAGTATGTATTTAAAGTATTTTTAATGAGAATAATATGCTTACATAAGGTCCATTATATTCGATTATCTTGGTTAGATAATTTGCTATACAATTATTCTGAGATCTGACTTAAACTTAGGCTTATTCCTAAATGTATTTTTGTGACTGCCATATCATCTTACACAAAGATTAAAACCAGTTGCTGATCTTGCAATGTTGAGATACTTTTTTTTATAATTAAAACTACCATTTCTATGTTTTTGTTGAAAATCAGTCTAATTTCTATCTTTGATGATACGCTGGTGAATCCATGCATATCTTTGAACAATATTTCCATCCTTCAATCATATCCACAACAATTCTGACTCCAGTTCGTTTTCAGCAGTCTGATTTTTTTAATTATCATTTCATCAATATAATATTTTTTATTTAAAATATTTATCTTCCCATTTCTCTTGATGTATAATAGAAAGTAGATTGATTTTAATATATGCCATTTCAGATTTTGAACCTCATATTGGGAAATATCTGATTTCATGCACTTATGCCGATAACATTTCATATTTATAATGGATTAAATGTTCGACAGATTTGCAAATGAATATCAAAATCTTAAAGTCATCATAAAAACTAGAGATGAGGTAGTTTGGGATTTTTTTCATAATTCTACATGAATAATTTTGTCCTCCCAGGGAGGGCTACTAAGTATGAAATTGTCTGTAACTAAATGTAGTTCAACCCATCATTTATTAAAAAATCACATATAGATGGAATAGACTGATTATAATCAATAAACAATAACTACCTTCTATTATGAAATGAAAATTATTTCATCACTGAAAAATCTTTCAATTCATAGCTGAGATCAGCCAAAGTGATTACATTGTGTAGTTTCTGCTATTAATAGTCTTTATTGTATATGTAAAAACCATCTGTTGAGAATATTTGTGCAGTAAAATTAGCAATATCGATGACTACATTTGATCTTATTACACTAGAAGCAAGTATAATAGCAATTCAACCTATATCTTCTTTATTAGCAAAATGAATTAGAACAAACGTAGATTGTTAAGTTATTTCGAATGTTTTCTTTTTTTTTTTTTTACATATTACACAATACATATTAGTTTCTATGATATTTATAAGCTCCAGTGTCCTTTTAAAATGATTTATATAAAACATTTGTACTGTATCATTTTTTATATTTAAAGTATCAAAAAGCAAACTATTAACAAGCTGTATGTTAATTTTTTTCTTTTACATAATCCAAAGACTAAATTTAAATGCTACCACTATCTTACTTTTGTATCAGTTTATTTTCATTTGAGATATTTATTTCCATTATTTCTTCTCCTATTATAGTTGATTAAACTCCAAATAATTTGGAATAACATTAAGTTATTGGATCAGATTCCAATCAAAATTCATTTTGTAAAATCTCAAAAAAAAAAGCATTAATACTGTGATTACTTCCTCAAAAAAGGAAAAAAAAAATCCCATAATTTTTAATTCCAATTTTTCTTCTGGGTAAGGCTCCTTTTTTTTACTTGGTGATGATATTCTTGAATACTTGTTACCAAACACATTGATAAAATTTTTATATGATGAAAACATGTTATTGACTAATACAGGGGTCGGCAACCTATAGCTTATAAGCCAAGTATGGCTCTTTGAGCATGACTTTCTGACTCTCCACTGAATATTTAAATAATATTCATATATCATAATAATAACAAGATATTATTCTTTGAAAGTTCGGCTTGCTCTTTGGTTCATACACCGCAATTCGTCAGCTGATATCAAGTGAGTAATAACACAAGAGTTAATTTTACTGTTACAAAATGTATGTTACTTATTCATTTTTTATGTTACTGCTGTTATAAATATTTGTTAATTAAATTTTAAATGGATTTATATGCTTTTTATTTGCAAATATCCAAATAATACCAAAGAAAATTGTCTAAATTTTATTTTTATTTAAAGAAAAGTACGGGGATGATTTGGGGGCGAGTTGTGTAGTATCATTGGGAGATAACTGCCATTTGATTGGAAATACATGATAGAGACAGGTACTTTGAATTTTATTATTTAACAGAAGAAAGGAAGTGATTTATTTATATTTAAATTTTAGGAAATGAGAATTTTTTTAAAAAATATTTTTATTTTGTTATTTGTAGATTATTATTAAATTTTGTTGTAATTCATTTTGATATTTAAAATAAATTTTATTTTTAAAATATCCATCCTTGTCTTGCACTTTCTAATTTAGTGCTTGTCAAGCTCTTCAAACAGCTAGTGAACATTGTGCTACAAAATTTAGCCGGGAGTTTGTGTACTTCTCTGTTCTGTGGATAAGTGACTCTGCTGACTTTTCTTCAGTACGACAGAACATAGTGAGCACACTGTACAAGTGAAGAAGCAAATTTATTAAGGTTTTGCATTTGTATTGTTTGTGGCTGCCATATAATTTTATTTTAATAATATAAAGAGAGCTTCTGTATAATTTGTAATTTATTTTCTTTGACATCATAAAAAGGAAAAATATGACAATGAACCCAAATAAATGACATAAAACGGAAATGACTATCATGTTTTCCAAGAAAAATGGACATACAGTTTTGCGTTTTTTAAAAATTTTGATGGAATGTCAACTTATTTAATTTGTCATGGCAAACTTTCAAAAAATAAAAATAATTTAGAGCAACATTTTCTCACAAAACATAAGAAGTTTTCTGAAGATTATCCAGCAGGAGATAAGTGAAAAAAAAAACGTGGTTGAGTTAAGCAAAAGACATCAACAATCAACACCTATATTCAACAATTGGATGAAATTGTCAAATGATATAATGGCAGCCAGTTTTGTGGTAACTCATAATAGTATGAAGTGAGGAAAGACATTTACAGATGATGAATATATAAAGGAATGTTTCATAAATATGTCTAAAAAACTTTTTAACGATTTTAAAAACCAAAAAGACATTATTAAAAAAATTCAAGATGTTTCCCTTTCTGCTAAAACGATCAGAGACAGATCATTAAAATGGCAAAACATATAACCAAACAACAAAATAATTCTATCGCTTTGGATGAATCTACTGATTTAAGTGATATGGCACAAGTAAGTCTTTTTGCACATCAGGACTCAAAAAGAATTGTTAGTGCTATTTCCGTTTAAGGGAAAGCTATAGAAATGTTATCTGTTGTTTAGTGTTTGCAAATAAAGATATCGATTTCAGTAAGTTAATTTCAATTAGTACAAATGGTGCAGCCAATATAAATGGCAAAGAGTTGTATTAATCATATTAAATAATATGTTGAGCAAGGTGTATTAACTTTTCATTATATAATTAATCAGAAAGCTTTGTGAATACAAACGTTTCCAGAAGAGATTCATGAAGTCATGAATTTGATAATATAAATTTCAAATTTTATTGTATCAAAATCAATAATTCTAAGAATTTTTGTATGAAGAAGAGAACCTGTATTCAGATTTAGTATTGCATAATAAAGTGTGATGGCTTTCAAGGGGTGACATTTTAAAGCATTTTGCAGCTTTAAGTGAAATTGAAATTTTTTTGCAAGAAAAACAATAAATTATGCTGAATTACACGACCACCAATGGTTGCAAAAATTTTACTTTATGGTAGATATGACACAACATTTCAAACAGTTAAATGTAAGATGCAGGGCTGTACAACTGTTAGAAGTATTGAGTTTTGAGAGGAAATTAATTTTGTTCACAGATTTGGACAAAACATCATTAACACATTATTCTCATTTGAAATATTATCAACAAAATAATATCAACTTTGAATATTTTGAAAAATGGTTTGAAAAATATTCAAAATTCATTTGCTGCTCATTTTCATCATTTTAGAAAACACAGAACCACTTTATTATTTTTAATTGTTCCAATTAATATTGATTTTCATGACCTAAATTTTACAAATTTTCCTGTAATCAAGTATGCCAAATTTGAGTTCCAAATAGATCTCAAATCAAATGTGGAGCTCAAAATTCAGAAAACTTGCCAGTGATTTAGAAAACTATAAGAGACAAAAGACAGTTCTAAACATAAATGGTCTGAATTAAATATAGTTAAAAAAACTCATATTTGACATTTGGAATTCTCTTCCAAAAACATTTCATCATGTAAAAATATATGCCTTTGCAATTTTAACTATTTTCGCTTTTGATTTATTTTTTCAAATAATCATTCTCCAATATGAATCTGATCAAATGCAAATTGAGAAGTGCATTGAATGACTAAAGTTTGGAATTATGATTATGATTAAAAGTTACAAACTATCAAAAGAGGTGCAACAGCAGAGATCGCATGAAGAAATTTATTTTATTTATTTTGTTGTATTAGTTATTAGTAGAATAAATGTTGAATAAAAGATGTTTTCCTGTAATTTCGTATTTAGATTTATAATTTTGTAAAATAATTGTTGTTGATCATATGGTTCAATCATTTAAATAACAACTATACTTATCATCTATTTGGCTTTTCCTTAATTAAGGTTACCAACACCTGGACTTGTATCTATTAATAATGGAAAGAGGAACTATGTTTACAAGAAATAGAAATCTTTATTTCTTAACTGTCCCATCTTCAACTTGGGTTCTCATATTATATGAAAAGTGATGTCACATGAGTGAACGGCAGTTATTTGTATTTCTATTTTATACTTAAGTAGCTTCTCTAAATCTTATCCCTGAGAAATTTCATGATGTTATAATCAGTGGATGAATTTTCACCAGTTTAAATCAATAAATTATAAAGTTAGCACATAATAAATTTCTAAAATATATAAATGCTGTCCTTGTATCAGATCTATATATGTAAGTTGGCTTGGGTTCAAAACTTTGTAATTTCAAGCCATTTGCTTGAATGGTATAAAAGCAATAAAGATGGCTACTGAATGGATATGTGCAATCCAATATTCCTCACCAACAAATTCCATTAGCCATATACTTATTTGGGGATTTAGTAGGCACTACCAGATCCACTTTTACATAGTTGGCACAAAAATAGTGACAATGGATCATTGCTATTAAAGCAGATTTTAAGTGCAAACTGGGTTTGATGATTAAAATATTTTTGCACCCCTACTTAGTATTTTGTAATGATAAATTTAATATTAGATGTAGTTTTCTATTCATTTTTAGTTTATTCATTCTTTTGTTTTTTAATATCACTTAAACATTAAATGCTCAATTTTAATTAGCTAAATTTGAGGAAAAAAGATTAAAAAATAGCAAAAAGGTTGCTGTATTTGCCAAGATATTTGTAAGCCTTCAATCCTGGAATTGAAATTATTGATGGGATTTTGAGTTTGCAATCCCTAATAATATTCAAAATATGAGTAGAACTTTTGATATTTTTCAAATTGTTGAAAATGTCTAATGTTTTTATCCCATCTAGTTATCCAATAGTGGTCACTAAATAGATAACTAAGTATATTTATGTAAGGGACTTGAACATACCCTTTCAAGCTCCCTTCAGCTATCTGCTCTATCTCATACAACCGATACACATGGGAAAAAGATAAATGTTCCCCAGTATAAATATTTTATGCTGAACCAGCACTCATCAGTTGGTCCAGATTATTATCTCCAACACATACATATAATCAGTGCTCAGTTTATATTAAGATAGCAAATCTTTAAACTTTAAAGGATAGGTTTCAATCTACTCCACCCTCCAACTCTTCAGCCATCCCTACCATTAAAAATCTGATGATGGAATACTCAAATCCCTTGTTAATGCCAATATTATTGTCATGCCCATGTTAATTTTAAATCACTGATCCCTCATATATAGGACCTTATCCATTTAAATACACAGAAGAGGGATGTGCGGGATACAGGCTGAATTTGTAATATTTGATTGAATACAAGTATAATTTATAGATTTGAAGTTTTAGATGTAATTATATAAGGAACTTGAACATAGACTTTCAAGCTCATACTCTATTTCATACAACCATACACTTATGAAAAGGATAAATGATCTTCAATATATGTATTTCATGCTGAACCAACATTTATCAATTAGTCCAGAACATCATCTCCCACACATACATATAACCAGATCTCAGTTCATATTAAGATTATATATATATGTGTGTGAGAGAGGATGAGGTACAGCATAAAATACATATATTGGAGATCACATCTTTTTCATGTGTATCAGTTGTATAAGATAGAGTGAATAGTTGAAGGGAGCTTGAAAGTCTATGTTCAAGTCCTTTATACTCCAAGTATATAAATTATACTCATATTTAATCAAATACTAAGTATATTCAATTATGGCTAAAGAAAACTATTTAAAACTTTTAATAATCTACTAGTAAATAATGCCTGTTCTTCTGGTATTCTTCAACTCTTATAATTTCATTCCTCAGTGTGCTATTAATTAAATTTTTTAAAGCTAAATACCAACAGAAATGGCCAAATCTTCATAACATCATAAATAATATTCAAGGATATGCTTCCAAGTAGAAAAAAAATCTGTATTTTCAGATATTATATTTAATGAATCGCATTTGTTACTGTTGCATTTGATGATATATATGTATTAAAAAAATCATGAGACAGACTATTGTGTAATATATGTAAGCTAGTCATCTAGATTTTGCAGATGATGTAATTATTTCAGAAAATATTGCAAGAGTTATCAGATGAAAGTAAAAAAAGTAGGATCAAAGATAAATGCTAAAAAGACAAAAGTAATGTTGAATGGATTTTCTCAAAAGAAAATAAAAGATTGATAATAATGAATTAGAAGTTAACAATTACAAATACCTTGATCAAATTATTAATGCAGATGGAAACATAATGGTGAAATTAATCATAGAATTAAACTTGGATGAAGTGCTTTGGTAGAAATAATTTAATATTAAAAGAAAATATGTCTATGTGTTTGAAAAGAAAGGTTTTTAATAAATGTGTTTTATCAATTTTTACTTATGGATTTGAGACTTGGAAACTTAACAGAAGAGCAATCCATAGACTTCAGAACATTTAACAAAGTATGGAGATATACATATTAGGAGTAACAAAAAGGGATCAAAAGCAAAATATATGGATGAGAGATCAACCAGCCATTGCTGATGTCATAGAGAGAAGACTGAAATAGAGCTGGGCTGGATATATTACTGGAAGAAATGATAATAGTCAATTGAAATCTTAAACTGGATCCCAAGAAATTGTGAAGACCTAAAAAGAGACCACATTAGATGGATGAAATAAGGAGGTTTGTGAAGATAGAAATCACAGAAACTGGATTAAACTTGGAGAGATCTTCATCCTACAGTCAATTGATGATTGAAATCGAAATAAGCAAACAGTTTACACTTTGTAGCTAATTGTTCTAAATCAAAATATATATAATATTGCCTGCCTTGAAAAATATTGTAAATCATCATATTATGATGAGACAAGGGCCTCTCTGTCCACTAGGCTATCCCAACACACTCCTACAATAAAGCACTAGTGGACACTGCTTATAGTTCAGTTTTTGCACAGCACCGAACTTCAGCTGGTCACAATTGCCAACCTGGAAATCCAGTAGTGGTTTGCAGAGAGCGACATGATCTTAAAAGGAAGATAAGAGAGGCTTACTTTATCTCTAGAGATGGGGATGCCATAAATAGAAAAGACTCTTGCTACAAAATATCCAAGAAATGGAATGCGTAATCATTTCATTTGCATAAATTTACATCGTTCCTAATCAATTTCTTATATTTTTACAAAACGGCTATGAATATGAGGGCTTTGACCCTTGAAAGTGCTTAGCCATTTGATTAAATATATATATTAAAATAAAAATAATATATACTTTTCTTTATTTGTTTTTAGCTTTGTGTGCTTGTGCGTGTTAGCACATTTTATATATTAATGATTGAAATCATATATAAACAGCCTTTAAGTGAACGTTGCAAGGCAAAAGCTTTACCATCATTTCACTATACAAAAATACTTTTAAGCAAAAGACATAATTTACCAGACTTTCTATCTGCCAAATAGTGAGGGTTTCTAATGATTTTTCATCGTTGTTGATTCTCTAATAAATTCAGCAAGACATCCATTTATTGACCTATATTTGGATAGCTAAATTGGCTATGGGTTTGGAATCTAAAAAACTTTTGAGCATTTAGCCAGCCTAGATTCGAACTCCAGATAATGTTCATGACATAAAGATAACCAGTATCTTTCTTACATACACATGAAAACTCTATTCTCAGATCAAAATCAGAGATTGGTGGGTAAGCACGCTTTAATGGCATCTTCCCAAAGATATTAATATTTCCACGTGGATTTTCTTAAGAAAAATAAGATAGTTTCTGTGTCCTTTGATCTCATATTGCAGAGGCTGTTCAAGAAGTTCTATCCATGATTTCTGCTTCCTTTTTATGAACATTGGAAGTATCATTTTTCTTTAACCTATAGACGTAATAATAATATTGTAATGAGAAATATTTGTTATCATTATACAGTATTAATAAAGCTGTGGTCCCCAATTAATTTTTGTCATTGCCCAACTTGCTGTTTATTTCAGGGTTCTCTTTATAGCTACAATAAAAGTTTAGTAACTCCCAAACTTCTTAATAACTACATATTGCCTGGGTTGGACTCGGAGCTGTAATAAAATAATCATAAAAGTAGATCACAGTTTCTTGATGATTAAAATGTCTATACATATTACTGTTTTATCATTATGTTTGTTTGGTGACTGCTGTTATAAATTGTATGAAGTTATTATTATTTTTTGTTTCAGATTTACAAAACTTCCTCAAGTTATTTACCAGATGCAGAAATTGCAAAATATCCTCATTTCTGATAATAAAATCAATTCTCTAGATATTGATGGGCTACTAAATTTGAAGTCATTGGCATGTATTGATTTACGGAATAACAATCTTGAAAGCATTCCACCTGAATTAGGAAATATTACATGGCTAAGGTATATGTGGGGGGAAGATTGCTAAATTTTGATTTAAAAAAATATTAAAATAATTTAGAAATTTCTGTCAAATATTTCATTTTTCTTTATTACTATTCTAATTATATATATATAACTTCTCCAAAGTTTGTTATAAATCTTATTGTTCAATATAAAATTTCTTTGACCAATCTCTCCCTCTCTATATATGCATTTTGGGGGAAGACACCATTTTCCAGGTGAGTTAGAATAGAAGCATTTGAACATCTACCCAGAAATGATAGTCAGGTTTTTCTGTTTATATGTTTTATTATAACTATATGAATAGAAAACAGAACAAATAGAAAAAATTGATTATTTCAGTATTAAGGTGTTTTAATTATATAACTTATTGATAAATGGGGTTTCCTGTGGAATGCATATAGCGAGAGATTCATTCAGGAAATTTTATATCGAGTGATGGTTTACACTTTATAAAAAAATTTTTGGAGGAGTGCTTTGTAAATCTGGATTACATATACACACATTTTTTATCCTTTTTTTTTTTGAGATTTGTCATATTGTATTCTAGAAAACAAATATAATGTAAATTGATCCATTTTTTTAAATTTTTATTTTAGATCATTACAGTTGGAAGGAAATCCTTTTAGAAATCCTCGATCTGCAATCTTAGCTAAAGGCACCGTCTCATTACTACAGTATTTGAGAGATCGCATTCCTCAGTAGTTTAATCTTTTGTTATAAAATTTTTTAAATTTCTTTATATATATTTTGAGTAACTTTTATGTTCTTTATTGAACTCTTGTATGAAATAAAATGATTAAAATTCTAATGAATAAACTAATTTATGGCACGTTTATGAGTAAGAAGTTATTAAATCCCTTTCATTGATAAACTACCATGCACCCGGCAGATATTATATAAAACAATCATCATGTTAACATATATAATAAGTACACATAAGATATATTAATGAAAATTAAATATGTAAATACCATATAAGTACATTAGATCTGCTAAGAATAGATAATAAGACCCACTAATTTTAATAATTATGACAATAAATTTAAGGATTACATTTTGTGAAATGTTCTTGAAGATGTATTAAATTAATATATGTGTGGTTGCATGATTTAACAATCCACGAAGCCTAATAAAATATCTATTAAAAATTGAACATTTGTAATCTGATATTCTTAATATTTGAAGTTAACGAAGCATGAAAATTATGAAAACTAATAATAAATAATAAAATATTGTAAAAAAGAGTGAATATTTAAGATAATTTAATCATTACATATCAAGTTATAAATAGACTAAATAATTTCAAAACATTGATTTAGTGATAATTTAACTGTAGGAACAGATGAATTAGATATCAAAAGCTTCCAAAAATATTTTCTATTACTCAAAGAATATTTTCAATTTCATTCATTATTTCTTTAAACCTCTCATTGATAACTCTTAAATCTTTTTGGGAGAATTTCAATCAAAAAAAAAAAGAATCTATCAGAAAACTTATGCTATTTGTATCAAAAGTAATCAGCTGATTTAATCATTCTCCAAAGGAATACATCTTATCAATAATTTTGAGGCATTCATAACATTCAGAGGAATCCGTAATTTTAATATACTTCTAAAATTATGAACAATCATGTTTACCAAACTTCTATGCAGTCAAAAATAACATAGAACAAATAATTTATACATTCCTCTGAGCACTTATAATTTAAAACTTACTTTAAAATAAGAATTATGAGTGAATATAGCCACTGTCAAAGTCAAAAGTTAATGCGTTGTAGTTTCCTAATTTTCCATTTGGATTGAACATGGAAACTGAATGATCAATGCAGATTTCATAAAAGGATGTTTTATGATCAATTTGAGCAGTTTTCATGAGAGTTAGATCCTATGTTATAAGGATTATCCTCAAAGACATTCTAAAGAAATGAAATATTGATTAATCCACTGGGAAAATATATGGCAGAGAATGAAAAGTTTTCTGATAAAAAAATTAAGATATCTCAAAATATCAGATGATAAAATGGATTAGCATGTTTTGTATGTGGACATATTTGTGATTCATATATTGGTTTATATAGTGATTGCAAAACTCATTTTTAGAGGTTTTTTTTTTCTTATTCTTCTCTTTCACTTTCTTTGCCTATCTTCATATAATCATATATATTGCTATAACACTTCTTTCATATACACTTTAAATTAATGCAACAAATTTTCTTAAAAACTTCTTTATTTTCCTTACAGTTTCAACTGTCCAGCAGTCTTCATCAGAGCTACAAGATTTGAATAATATAAATGATATAAATGAAATGATGGTTATGTATTTATATTATTCAAATCTTGTAGCTCTGATGAAGACTGCTGGACAGTCAAAACTGTAAGGAAAATAAAGAAGTTTTTAAGAAAATTTGTTGCATTAAAGTATATATGAAAGAAGTGTTATAAGCAATATATAGGGTTTTTTTTTCTTTTGTTTAAAACTTGGGAGTTGAAATGGTCATATTCGTTTACAAGTGACTACTATATATATTATATTGAATCATAAGTTCCAAGCATTCCTAATCTTGACTAAATCCAGGAGAGTCAGATCTTTCCAGTTGAATCCATACACCTGGAGGAAATCAACATAACTTCTGGTGATTACATGAATAGCCATTCTGTCTATTTGTAACATTTTCAAAATAGTGCAGCAATTTACGATTTCTATTATAGTTTGGAATAACATTTTCTGTAAATAGAATTGTGATCAACAGTTTCAACATTATCCTGTATTGCTGTTTCAAAAATTGATATTAGTAACAATACATTGAGAAAAAATAGATAGAAAAAGGCAAAGCAAAACTGAAAATAATATATAAAAAAAGATCTTATGGCACAGTTTTAGGAAAATTGCAGATTAAACTCAAAAATAATTTCAGTGTGCAAAAAATTGCACTTATGGTTCATCAATCCTACACAGAAAAATATTTCTTAAAGCAAATATAAAATTATGAAGAGATGGTGTTATTTCTTTCTATAGTAATACTTTGTTTTAATGTAAGACTTATTATACAAGTTATGTATCACTAAATTTTTGTGTTTCACATAATTTATATTGCAGTTGTATATCGAAGATAGTATGATATATTGCTATAAAAAGATTATATTGAAATATGCTGAGGATGTATGTAAACTCAAGGGTAGAATGTTTTTCTTATAGAATATGTATAAAAATATAAAGTTGGACCAATGTTATTTAATGTTTTTCTTCAAATTTCATAAAAGTATACTGGTATTGTAACAATGTGATCTACAGTTTCACAGTTTAGTTGTCAGATGCTACCACAAGAGAAAGCAATGAAAAAATTATTTCACAAAAATACAGTGGAACTGTAAATTATTCTATTTTGTTCCAAACCTTCACATTCAACGTATAAAGTGTATAATAGCTCATATTTTGTCGATAAACAGTGATTAATTATTGAACTAACAAGTGTACAGTACTTTTCAACATTCACAAAACACGGACACTTTTTTGTATGTGTAGTAGTAATATAAATTACCATAGTATAAACAAAATTTAAAAAATGGTTAATAACTGAGGGAACACATTTATATATACATATTTTACTGAGTGAGTATTCACTCATGAATTCACTGAAGCAATAAGAATAGAAAAGAAAAACTATTACATTTTTAAAATAAAATAAATAGTGAAATATTTCATAGATATTAAATATGCTCTAGCAATATATTTTTTTTGATAACTTTTCCCCTTACAGAAATGTAATAGTGATCTTGTTATCAAGAGACACTTTAAAAACAAAATTTTTAATATATAGAACTAAATAAAATCATAGGGTATCCATAAATTAATTAATTTGGAATTTTTTTTAGGACATTTGTGATCAAAGTAGATATTCTATTATTGATTGAATTAATTAATTTATGGATGTTCCATGATTTTCTTCAAAGCTACATATAACAACCAAAATTATGGTTTGCAAATAAAATATTATTTGCTTTTTAGTACATTAGTCATCAAATGAAATAAACACGTTTTTTAAAAAATATATTTATTTTTTAATGTTTAGATATTTTGCAGCTTATTGTTAAGAACTCTATATCTCTTAAATGTCTCAAAATCATTTATCATAAACAAGAAAATTTTAAAAACTGAGAATCTAAAAAACGTTATCGTATTTCCAGTATTTGAAATTAAATTTGCAACGAATCCTGAAAGATTGCACTGTCATCTATACTGAAGACATACAAAATCTAAAGAAAATCCGTTAGATAAAAATCGGTTACAATATTTTTTTTTAAAAAAGCAGTGGTTTAAAAAAACAAGTTTTAAATAAACAATTCAAAAGATGATTAAGATTTCATTCTTCATTTTTGTATTTCTATTTTAACAAACTGCAAATGACTCTAAAATTTTTTCACCACTTTGTTTTTTAGTGCATTAGTCCTCAAATTAAATGGAAATATTTTCTTAAAAAATATATAAGTATACATGATTCTATTTTTTAAGAAATGATGGAATTATTATTAATATCTTAAAAGCAGCTAAAGAAATAAAAAAAAATGTTAGCAAAATTATATATCAAATGTGATAAAGATGTACCAGATGATTGGAAGAATGCATTTAGTAATGTTGATATTTAAGAAAGATTATAAAGAAAATATTAGAAATTACAGATCTATCAGTCTTTTAAAAAATCTTTACCAAGATAATTATAATTTACCTAGAGTGAACTTTGGATTTAAACCAATTAAAAGAGCAAGCTAGATTTAAAAATAGTTTTATACATATAAATGTTCAGACATTTATAAAGAAAAGGTAGATGTGTTATTTTAAAAATTGGCTTTATTCATGCTAAGCATGCTTTCAGTACAATTCATACCATAATCATGGCTATCTTACATTACAATTCTTGGTTGTATTTAAGTATACTTGCTTATATTTAAATTCATTTTAATTTGTTGTGTAGTTATGTAAATTTTATTTGAAATCTTAGAGCCCATTTCTTCGAGATAGAGTGCTAGTATCTCTTATTTATCATGAATTGATCTTTGGCTATGGTCCAAGCCTCTTTAATTTTTCTCTTTTTATTTTCCCTCTCAGTACAAACAATTTTTGCTTTAGATAAATCAAATTTATGGCCAGGGTATTGTTCGTGTTCTATGAAAATGGAGAAGTATTCGTTACTTCTTTTAGCTCTATTGTAGAAATAGTTATGCTGGGCCACATTTAAAATTACAAATGCAAAGAAAAGAGATATTAAATACATTACATAAAAATAGTTTTAGTACATGCTTCGGATTTATAATTTTAAAAAAAACATTAGCATTTCCACAGTGATTAAAATTTTGGACCATTCTGAAGAATATTTATTAAAATGCAAAAATAACTATGAAGATTAACACTACCAAAAGTGTATGATAGTGATACCATAACTCCAAACTTTTAACAGCAGTTTTACAAGAGAGATTTTGTGAATTAAAATAGAAAATAAAAATATATGAAGATTATTTAGTAATGTACATTTTTCAAGGTTTATCAGATGAAAGTAAAAGAAATAGGATTAAAGATAAATATTAAAAAGACCTAAAATAATGCTCAATGGACTTTCTCAGAAGAAAATAAAGATTAAAAATAATGAATTAGAGTAAGTTAACAACTACAAATACCTTGATCAGATTATCAATACAGATGAAAACATAATGGAGAAATTAATCACAGAGTTAAACTTAAATAGAGTTTTTTTGAAAGAAGTAATTTAATACTAAAAGGAAGTATGCCTACATGTTTGAAAAAGTTTTTAATAGCTGTGTTTTACCAGTTCTTATTTATGATCTGAAACAGACATTCATCAGAAGAGTAATATAGACTTCCAACCATTCAATGAAATATAGATAGATGCATGCTGGGAGCAATAAAGAATTTAAATACAATACATGAAATGAGAGAACAAACAAGTAACATTAGCATAATTGAAAGAATTAAAGGACTAAAATTCAGTTGAAAGTTAAAGATATTGCTAGAAGAACTGATAATAGATGGACAATTAAAGTCTTAAACTGAATCCTAAGAGTTTATAAATGACCTAGAAAGAGACGTTCGATGGATGGATAAAATAAAAAAAATGTTGGTGCAATGTGAAGAAAAAATGTATGGATCAAAGAAATTGGATTAAATTTGGAGAGATCATCTGTAACGGATGAAAATGCTGGTATCAAATTTGAAGTTAATTGTATTTTTGACAAAACTAATAATCATTATTGCAACAAAATAAACATTTCAAATTCTCATACTATTATTTTGGCAAAATAAGTTTCTTCTGGCAAACTTAAGATCGAATGACTTACACAATATGCTAATATATCAATAGTTAGTTTTTTAAGTTTGATATTAATTTTACTTTTAAAGCATTTCTGCGTACACATGCACCCACATATAGTTTATTTATTAAGGAATAAACAAAGGTGTGTGCGCAAGCTTTCAATATTAATATGCTAAAATACTCCACAAAAGAAACAATTAATTATGCAAAAAGAAATAGAACTTACTGAAAATAGCAAAAGGCTAATTTGCATATTAATGAAAATTACTTTATACAAATTAGCCAAAGTGATAAAAGAGTCTGCGGAAGAATTAATAAGCAGTGGGAGTAAAATGTTAGAAGTATGAAACAGGAAGAAGAACAAAAGTAACCTAGTGGAAAATTAAACTAGTAATGTGAAGTTGTTCTGGATATTACTTAAAAAGAGCTCTAGTCAAGAATCTATTTGGACTATCTCTGATATAATGTGTATGAGCAGTAAGATGCTCACAGCAAAATAAGTTATAGAATTAAAGGGCCTTTTTATATATAAATCTCTCAGGAGATAATGAACTTTAAAGAGATTCTAAGTAATCTTATATTTAACTAGCAAAGTAGCAAGGTGAACCACTAATTTGACTAATACCAATTGTTATTATTATTATTTCAGAATAAATAAATTCTTGACGTTTTATATAAACATTTGTTTTCATTGTTTATCAATATATAATTATTCAGCTGCCAACTGACTGCTTGGTTCTGAATATATTAAGCATGAAAAATGTAATATTATTAAAATGAGATTATAATTGTGTAGATTGCATAACATATGGCATGATTGTGTTAATAACTTTGACATTTTTGAAAAATGAAAAAAAAAACTCATTCCTATATCAATAATTAATTTTATTGTTTTTCACTAATCACTTCATCTTTCAATGGAGATGGAGGTTGTTCTAATACTCTATCAATAATGCCAAAATCCTTGGCTTCAAATGGACTCAAGAACCTATCCCGTTCCATATTAGCTTCTGAAAAACAACAAACATATATGCATTAATCTAATGGCAACAAAAAAAAATGATAAAAATTTCTGACAAAGACAATAAGAGATTCAGTTTTTAAAATAAATTTATGATAGTATAATCATAAAATCAATGAATAATAAAAATGCTAAACTATAATGTAAAGATTCATATTTTAAAAACAATATAGTATATGTAATAAATTAGTATTAGAATTATGTGATGCTTTGTTTTGGAATATATAATGTATCAGCTCTAATAAAAAAAGATTTATTACTAGATGACCTTTTATTTAAAACATTAAGAGAGTTATGAACACTGAGAAAGGCCAAATATACAAGATTGCAAGACCAAATTAAATAATTAGATTTCATATTTTACCATTATTTTCTATTTAGAAAAAATATCATGATATTTTCACTATATTAATCAATGATGACCATTTTCACATTTTTATAGATATTTTTTTATTGCACGATTCTGAATAGAAATCTTCAGAACTGTAAATGATAATGCATTACTTTAAACTATATGCAATTATAAATGTTTTTACATGGAGAAAAACATTAAATATAATCTTAATGTACTTTCATTGCTAAACATCTTTTTTGAAAGATAAATGGTGGTCTTTGAAGGGGGCTACTTGGCACTGAAAATGTATTAAGGTTATATTTAATGTTCTTAATATTTTCTCCGTGTAAGAAGAGTCGTCATAATTATATATAGTTTATATGTCAGTAACAATATTTATATAGTTTATTACAATATATTAGTTTATATCATAGAAAATTTCTTGTTACAAAATATTAAAATAATAGTGTCATGTGTAGTTCTGATATCTACTGGCCAGTCAAAATGATGGACGAGAAAAACACTATAAGTACTGAAAACAAAAAGTATATTGGTCATTATTAAATAATGTAAGATTTCTTTTAAAAAAAAAACAAAATAGATTGGGTTACAATGAAATACTTTTTAAAAATATGAAAATATTAAGTTATTAATATTTAATATATTTTATTAATATTAATATATTTTAGAATAATTTCTTGTAAAATATTTTGATCAAAAATAAACTTTTAATAGTCATATTGAAATGTAAAGATTTCTCCATATATTTTATGTAATAAGTTGTTTTTCTCTTCACTAGTAAAAATTGTAATTATAAATATGTGACTTTTTTTCACATTAAATAGTGAAGCTATACTATAATATGTGATTTATTGTACACATATGCAAATGAGTTTGAATTTTTAATTAGTTAGTCCATTGTTTGGAGAGAGCAAAGCATGCTTCTCTTCTATTAATGGCACTGAGATCATGTCATATGGTGAGACTTTTATGGCTTTTTTATTTTATACTTCAAAAAAGGTTGACTAATTGGTTTGGTTATGATATAACTATCTGAAAAAGTTTATGCGCTAACTTAGGAATTTTTTTTAATTATTCCAAAAAAAAAACCCCCTGAGATCAAAAATATTTTCAATAAATGTTAATGTCTCGTTCAATATTTAACTGAACCAGAAATCTGATTCTAAATAAACTTTAAATAAAGATTATTCATATAAAAAACTTTGAAAATGTATAAACTCACCTATCTTGTCTAGAAGTTGCTTTGTGTGTTTAACATACAATAGATTGATTTGTTTTTTTAGCTTAATTATTTCCTCAGCTTGAATTTGAATATCTGTAGCTTGTCCCTAAATGAACAAAGAAAACAAATAAGTTTTATTGAAGATATAAGTATTGAGATATTGATGAGGCTATCTATCTCTACATCACACATCTTTTAATTTTACGTTTCCTGTCATTATATTCAATGCAAACTATATGCATTTTTTAAGATTAAAAACATGAACAAATATTTTTTTGGTTTTTAAAAATACTGATGATATTGTAGAATTTATATTAATTTTATTTTATATATGTTGCTTTAAGTTTATATTAATGTTTGCTCTCATTTCACAAATAGTTGTTATAGAAACAACTTGGTTCCTACATTTAACTACTTAAACAATGTGTGGATGTTCTCTGAAATCAATTTTATCATTACTACTATTGATGGATTGGTTTAATGAACTTCTTAATAAATGCTAGGGCTGATATTAGATCATGGCAGTTCAGACAGAGCCTCATGAAATCCTTACCAAAATCAAATAAATAACAAACAAATAGAGAATTCCTCCTTAGGTGTATATACATTACTCCAATTATCTTGATAAACTGCATGTTTTATTTGAAATCAAACAACATGTGCTTTTTAGACGCAGTAATTCACACTTTTTATTCTAGTCCAGAGTCATCTTTTGCAAGCTTGGGCAATCAATCATAATCCTAAGTTGTACTGACAATAGTCTCATTGGTTATTATATTTCTTCTTTGACATTTAATGATGCTCTGGATGTAGTACGACTTTTAAAGAAATCTCATTCTTTTTTCCACTCTTTTGTAATCCACTGTACCTTAAGTTTTGTTGACCCAGTGTATAGTATACTCAAAACTGCCAACAACATTCTGATATCAAAGTTGATGAGATTTCTGCCAGAATCCATATATTATGAGTTAGTTTTATGATATCAACTTAATCATTCAACTCTAAAAAACAAACAGATAGAAAGCATAGAATCAAATCAGTGAATATTAAATGGCAAGGAAATTAGACTCTTATGACCAGTCTCCAGATTTTGAAAGACAATGCTTAATTTTTTCTATATCTTAAATTTTAACTAACATTATTATATGAATTACTTCAATTCTTTATAAGAAATATGTGTGATACTTACTGAAGCATGACCAGAAGGCTGATGAATCATGATACGTGAATTGGGAAGAGAATGCCTCATATCATAATTACCAGCACATAACAGTAAACTAGCCATGCTGCAAGCCTGACCAACACACCATGTAGCAACTGGGGGCAAGACATATTGCATAGTATCATAAATTCCTAAACCTGCAGTTACAGAACCTCCTAGTGAAAAAAATAACAATAATAGAATTATATATAAATACTAATAGATGGTTGTTTAATTACTATGCATTAAAAGTTTACTGTCATTATCAACTGCCACAATATGTGTTTTATTCTAAAACAGATTCCATTACCACATATAAATGTTATAATATGCAGCATATGTAAATTAATAAGAGAAGTGAATAATATTATAACAAAAACATTTTGAAATTCATTATATATATATATTGTAATGGGGTGGGGGTCAGAGGAGGTGGAAGGAAAAGAATGTTGTACCTGGGATGATGGCAAATCATCATCACTCCCAAGTAAATTAAATTTAAAATTTACAAAAAGTATAATATTTAAGTATAAAGATATTAAATAATTTTAAAGCAATGTTTAGCATCACAAAATATAAATAATGTGATATATTAAAAAGAGCATGAGAGAGTGAAATCTCCGAGAGATCAGTCAGCTAACTCCTTAGAGCAACTAAAAGTAAAATTATAACTTCATCAACCAGCATTATAAATAAGTAAAAAGTCATCCATCAACATCATTCATAGGAATATCATCATCAAAATAAATCAATACAATAAATCATAATAAAATCAACAGTCCATCTTGTGGCTGGATTTGAACTGGGTCTTTAGCCGCCAGCTTGGGGCAATTATTTAAACCTTAACTTGGATACACTAACGAATTGCTCATCCATCAGAATACATAATAATCAAAACAATAATGCTGGGATATTAAAACATGCTGATCATCATCATTGCCCTGGCCACTTAGTACCATTATTGTACTGGCCAACTATATACTTCATTTCTAAGACTAAACAGATAAAATGTAGTGCAGGGGCTTTAAAGAATATAATCTTATGCGCCAACCAGGATGATCAGTCATCATCACCATTGGATGCCCCAAAGCACTAATAAAACATCCACATTCATATATTAGCCATTATACACGAATCTAAATGACCAAGAAATGATGATTTAATACAATTTTAACAATTGAATTCAAGTTTATTAACAATAAAAAAAATGATATTAAGGTCTTTAAAATATGGCTATATAATTAGAAGCCTTCTGATTTTGATTAATATACAATAAAAAAAATTGTCACATTTGTGATTTACAAAATTACTAGACACAATTCAAGTTATTACTATGGTTTACAAAATTTCTTAATGGGTTCACATATATATATATATAATTTGCACAAACATGCAATACACTAGTTTACGATGAATTCATTTGAATTGTCAAAAATAATTAAAATTTACATATAAATCCCATTTGACACTCAATGATATATATACGCACACATAAATGTGTGTGTGTAATTTCTGAACATTATTTAAATTGTCCTACAATAATACTGAAATGGAAATCTCCAACCCCTTTCCGTTTCACCATCAACCTAATGACCTACTTGTCTGAACTAGTTTCGAACCTATGTCAAATGTAAAAATGTATATATATAAATCGAGCGGGAAAACTTTGCTATAATTGACGCTTAAATGGCATTATCCATTTACATACGAAGACACGCTATAATTAGACAGGTTTGATAAAATTATAGCGGAGAAATGCTCATAAATTATAAAATGTTTTATTAATTTTCGGTCAATTCTAAATTATATTCGTATGTGGATAGATAATTTAAACCTTGGAATAACGGCAAAATGATTCATATATATTTAAGTTTAAATAAAAGTAATGTAAATGTTTTCTTTAATTTATTTAACGGTTTTCTGATTTAATGTTTTACATATATAGTTGAAACAAGTATTTTCTTTAAATTTGCTTTTTTTAAATAAACAAATATGTTAAAAGTTATTTAGTTTTATAAAATAAGAATTATCTGTTCGCAATTAAAAATGAGAATTTTTGTAAACAAGATATCAATTAGTGACACACCCGGGTAAAAAAGTAAAATCTGTTTTCTGATTGATTTTTGTTTGCAACAAAAGACTTTTTCATTAAATCAGAATACCGTTCCTTCTGCTAAGTAATAACACCTGAAAAGGAATTTAATTAATGAAAATGAATCAAATTATATAGTTTATATATTTTGATACATTTTTTAAGGAAATTAAATATAACACCTCGGAGATTTTATCAGTTGTTGTAGAAATTGAATTATATTATTTTGCTTTAATTAAAAGTCAATTGGTCCCGAGGTTTACGAAATTCCAGAAAGGTGTTAAAGTTTAGTAGAAGGATATAAATAGGCCTTATTTTAAGCGGGGAGAATCCATCTTACTTTTGAAGAGAGTCAACAGGAGAAGTTTTATTATTGTTCAACCTTAACATGTCTGGCTAAAGTCAGGCAAAATTTTGCTGCTTTCCCGTGATGGAATGCCTAGTTCAATCCATCAAATGCCAAAGGAACAACCAAGCTTACACCAACTAAATTTGAAGATGCCATAAGCCGTAAAAATAATTTGCCCTCGTTCCGATTTCAATCCAGCTAAAGAAACACTATTTTAAAAAATCGTCTCCCAACTAAATTGAAGATGCCATAAGCCGCCAAAGAAGTCACCTTCGTTTCCAGCTCGAATCTCTCCTTAGCTACAGAACTATTTTAGTATTATTTAAAATCGCAGAGCTCTGTGTGCATTTCAAAAACATTCATTATTTCTTCAAAAACAGGTTAGCTAACCATATTATTGAAACTTCTTCCTAAATTGTTTTCAAATAATCTTTAAATGAAATACTTTTTGCTAATACAATAGTGTAAACTGTCTAAATTGTTTCCTAAAATATTTTAATTCTATAAATGAAATACTTTTGCTAAATTTCTGTTAATTAATGTTTTGCTATATAATTTAATCACTGCAATTATATTTTGCTTTTCTTTTGCTTATTTTATTTATTATTAGTTATGCCTATGTTTCGAAACGGCGTGCATTTAATTATTAAAATGTTTTTAAAGATATGAATTTAAAATCTCCGTATTATTATTTATATAGCGTCATTTCGTGCGCTGTTTCGAAACCCAAATTCATATTTTTGTCATTTAGTAAATTAATTAATATAAATATAAAATGTGGCTTTTCAACCTTTATTTATTATGTTACTAAAGATTAAACTAGCCTGGAGTGCAATCATAAGTATATTTTTTTAGTTAAGTATTCGTAAGTCCCCTATTAAATATACTTTTCCCCCTTTTAAAAGTTTAGTAGTTATAGATAACTAAAGAGATTGAACGGGATAAAGTAAAGTTTGTAGATATCTATATTGCCGTCAGTAGCATATCGTATTTCTCATGCTACAGAAGAGTTGGCTCTT
Source organism: Epiperipatus broadwayi (assembly GCA_028023455.1). NCBI lineage: Eukaryota > Metazoa > Onychophora > Udeonychophora > Euonychophora > Peripatidae > Epiperipatus > Epiperipatus broadwayi. The sequence goes on from JAQFVV010006748.1 coordinate 220,333, forward strand.
TTGATCAAGCTGATGATCTAGTGTTCATTTAATATATGATCTTTAATTTATAATATCCTTCGGCTTAGCGGATGTGGGATTTATTAATATTTTCTCGTTGTGCTGTTTTATATATAAGATGGAGCCACGGCGTTGCCAGCACATCTTCTCTTATGGGTAGTGCAGTAGCGAAGTCTGAGCTACGGGCCAGATTAGCACGTAAGTCCCCCGCCTCTGAACCAAATAAAGGTTCCCCATTAGCAGCATGACGACCGGTTCTTGGGTAAACCGTTGTTTGTCACAAAAACCCTAAAACTATTCTTCCATCCGCAGAGCCACTTTATTATTATACTTTACTTGTGCCTAGCGTATTAGTAAAATCGTTATAGCCAACTCTCCCTCCCTAATATGCAGTCTTCGGCGTTGATCCGAAGCATTCTTGAAAACCCGTTCGATCTAAAGCTATCTGGGACGCTTTAAAAGCCCATAGTTAAAATAAATTTATTATAATTAAGATGTATTAAGTTTCACTCCAGACTTGGTTTGATTTTACGTAAAAGAGCCACTCGAACTGATTATAAAAGGACATAACAAATAAGTTAATGTAGTGATTAGTTGTATAGCAGGATATTTGGCTCCATTGAATCATAGCCACAAACCTATTTTGCCAACAACAATTGTCAATAAATATATTTTAATTCATCATATATCAGTTTCTGTCTCATTATTAAATCAATCCAATTCACTAATTGCCCCTAAGTATTCATTAGTAAAGCCCCTATTATTTAAATATGTTAGATTTTATCTGTGGAATGTCTAGTATTTACGTTGTTTATATATATGTTTAAGTCCATGAGTCTTATTGTTTTCTCCGATTTGCTAGTGGGCCGGATGAAGAATTAAATCTCGTGTGCTACCATTGTTATGTTATCCATTGGGTGTTAGATCTGGTGCTTGGAGAGTGGGTTCGAATCCAGGCTGGTCCCTGACCTAAATCTCGGGCTTGACTGGGTTTGAAGTACATTTTGTGAGTTCCAGCTCGTGTTAGATGGATAAGCATGTTTTGACTGGCACAATACATGATTAAACTTTTTAACTTATATTTTTAATAATACAAATACTTTATGCTAGGTTTACTTAAACTGCATATATATCAGTGGGATATATTAATTTATTTACGTAACATATTTGAATTTATCAAAATAGAATTACATTAATTTTTACCTAAATGGGTCTAACTGACACGCATTTGATACATATACGCACACAGAGTGCAGTACATTTGATGGCTATATTTCGATCATCATAACAATAAATACATGATTAAACTTTTCAGTTGTATAAAAAATACTATAAATGATTAAAAATTTACATAGGTGTGTTGAACTGCAGACATACACTTGCACCCATTCACATATTTTAATTTGTTATAATAATAATATTATAATTAATCCAATATTGACAGTATATAAAAAAATATTGTTCAATTCTTTCATAACAGTTTAATATCTTTTTTTTCCTTAAAATATGAATTTCTTGACTTCTGATAAAAGTTAAATCCTCCAGCAGGTATATTTTATTATTTAATATTTTTTGACAGATTACTCTAAAAAAGATTTGTTTTTTATCAGGTTACTCTTAACTAATTATAGTTTTCTTTTTTAAAAGGTAATAAAGTCAATTTTATGACAGGCTATATATCTCTAATTTTTAAAATGTCATTTCAGACTAAAGATTATTAAAATGAAATAACTCAATGTATATATACATGACATGTTTATTTGTGATTCCTTGCATGTCTAGATAAACAACAGCATACATATACCAATTTCTTCATCAACATAAGTATAATTCAAGTGATTTGTTGGCATGCCATGATCTTCATTCTGTCTAGGGCTTGATGAGCTTCAGGCCAGAAAACTATCTTGTCATTTAAGACTAATGATTGATTTGAAATGACCTGGTTTCAGGTGAATCAAAGCTCCTCCATAGAACCAATAGACTGCTGCTGGATCTCCTACCTTGACTTCAGCTACATCTCATGGGAGTTCTGTATAAATCTGCCAGCCATCTCTCTGGCCAGCTAAAAACAAATGCTGTAAGCTGCAACAAAAAATTATAACCAACTTTGCAGCTGGCCAATTTGGTCAGCTAATTGCTGCCAACTTTTTCCAACTGCCTCTCAAAAATATTAAAACCAAACTGCAGCTAACTCTTAGCCAACTGCTTCTCAAAAAAATTACTATCCAGACTGAAATAATCTTTTTATCCAAACCTTTTATAGACTTGGATTGGGTGCTAAAAACACATTTAATTAAACAGTTTTTTTTTATATCTCTAATCCATTTTGAAAACAAGTTTGAAATTTTTATAAAAGTGTGATATACATGTTTATACTTAAGAGAAATTTAACAATTAATTAAAATATTTCAAAAATACCATATTTGTTTTTAAATTCAAAATCAGAATTACAAATAATATTTATTAGATCTTTTTAACTGTTTAATTTATAATACAATTCTATTTTAAATTCACAATTATTTAATCTTTTACTTATTCCAGGAAAATGTAGAAAAATATCTACACAATTTTTGTCTGTTTATTTCTACTTTTCCTTTATATATATATATATGTACACACACACAACTATGTTAATAAACATCACATGATCACCACTTCTTATGCTTGCTCATTACTGTTATTAAAACAGACAAAACTCTCTATACATATTGCCACTCGGTGCAAGTCTGAGTAATCAATGGATGCCAGAAGACTTGTGCATAAAATCCCTATCTTGTGCCTACTCATCCAATATCCCCAAACTAGTTTCTGGCTTGTGGCCTTCGTCAGTGAGGAGCTTTGAATCTGAGAGCACTCAGTTATGAGCAAGCATAAGAAGTGATCATGTGATGTTTGTTGGCTTAAAACCAATCCTGCCTAATAGGATAGTGGTGGCTATGGTTATTAAAGAACCAAAGCCACCAAAATGTATAGATACTGAATTGAGTTCAGACTTATATGACTATATAAGCTACTGAGCTTGGATTGAAAGTATTATAGTGTTTTCAATTTAAGATCATGATTTTGTAGTTAAGTAAAGATAAAAGATGGCTGCTGGAGGGTTGCATTAGATCCTAAGATCTAGGTGCAGTGCTCTCAGATCTAAGCTCCTCACTGACGAAGGCCACAAGCCAGAAACTAGTCTGGGGATATTGGATGAGTAGGCACTAGATGGGGATTACTCTGGCTTGCACTCAGTGGCAATATGTACAGAGTTTTGCCTGGTTTTTTATCACAACTATGTTATTGTGTGCCATATAACCCAACCAGTTACAATATATATACTATATATTATGATCATTTAAATATTATCATTTTCAATCATTAATAATCCACCGCAAAATGAAAGTTTCCCCAATTTTAATCCAGTTTTTCTAAATCATCTTCCACATCATACCAGCAAATTTCCTTACTTGATCCATCTCATGTGTGGTCTCTTAAAAAAAAAATCTTTCACAATTTTTTGGGAGCCAATTTAAAATTTTCAATTGTCCACCTATTATCACTTCTAGCAGTATAACCTACCCAACTTCGTTTCAGTTTCTTACTTCATTCAATGTCAGTGAGACCTGTTTGTTTTCTCATCCACATATTTCATTTTTGATCACTTCTTATTAGACTTAACATAAATCTTCCCATGCTTTATTGAGTAATCTGAAGAGAGGTCAAGTTATTTCTACCAAAAGCATTCCATCCAAGTGTAATTTTATGATGAATTTAAATATATGGTGTTTTCATTTTTCTATAAAAAATGGTCTTTATTGTTTTATTATTTGATTTACATTGTGTACTTCAAGATGTATGTTTTACAATATTATATTTACATTTTTGTTTTTTGTGTGGTGAATTAAAAAAAAAATCAAATGTTTTGTTGCTCGGAAGTTCAATCTAGAAAATGATAAAACTAGGCATAATCCATGGACTTAAGAATTGGCCATTTTATATTGCACCAAATCACGCAGAGGAACTGTGATAAATTTATATAAATATGTAAAAAAAAAAAAAAATCAAATTGTTAGTTTTCTGGAAGATCATATGACATTACAATACTGAATCATCATCATTTTCAACCATTGCCATCCACTGCTGGATATCTCTCTAAATGAAATTCAGTTTCTATGATCCTTAACCTTTCTCTACATCACACCAACTAACTCTCTTATTTTGATCCATCCATCTTAAATGTGATCTTATTCTAGGTTTTTTGCAATCTCATGGGGTCAAATGTTAAAACTTCAACCATCCATTTATAATCATCTCTTCAAAGCAAAATGTTCAACCTAGCTCCATTCCATTCTCTTAATTCTTTCAATGATGACAATAGTATCACTCATGGACTTCATTTTTGATTTCTCCATACTTCATTGAAAGACTCTTTTATTGAATGTCCAAATCTCAGTTCAGTAAAAAAGTGATATACCACATTCATTAAAACCTTTCTTTTCAAACACATAGGTACATTTTCTCTTAATGTTATTTCTATCAAATGCACTCCATTAATTCTATCTATTATGTTTCCATATGTATTAATAATCTGATAAGGTATTTGTAATTATTGATTTCTAATTCATGATTATCATCTTCATTTTTTTTCTGAGAAAATCCATTGAACATTACTTTAGTCTTTTTAGCATTTATCTTTAATCTTAATTTCTTATTTTCATCTGATAACACAATATTTCCTGAACTCTGAAGTATTATTTGTAAAATCAACCACATGATTTAAATAATCCATTTACTTTTACTCCATTAACTTCCCATTTTAATCCACAAAATTCTGTAAAACTTCTGGAGATATGGAATCACCAGGTTATATATCCTTCTCAATGTTAATCTTCATAGTACCACATATAATCTAATAACTTCTGTTGCATTCTGATATCTATTCTTAAGAATATGCCAATATCTTGGCTCTTTACTAGATGATCTTTACTAGATGATCCAATATTTTAATCACTGTTGAAATGTTCATAGATTCAAATGTTTTTTACAAATCCAAAGCATTGGTCCTTTCTATAACATCTCTTACAACTTGAATGTGAACCATTATGCTAAAACTACTTTTAAATCCCCCTTGTTCTTTCAATTAGTCTGAATTCTAAGTTAGCAGTAAATGAATTGCAATTAGTGGTAAAGATTTTTATACAGAATTGATAGAAGATTCTATCTAATTTCTAATATCTTCTTTATCACCTGTCTTAAATATCAATATTACTACTGTATTCTTCCAATCATCTGTTATAACTTTATCATGTAAATATTTGATATATAGTTTTGCCAGCAATTTTTCTATTTCTTCACCTACTTCTTTTAAAATATTAATAATAATTCTATCATTTCTTGGAGCTTTTTCATTTTTCATAGACCTAATTAAATGTCTCACTTCTTAATTTAAAATGCTCAACAATTTAGAAGATATAACTGTTGAGCTGGTATTTTTCTGTCAGCTCATATATATACACACACATATATTTTGTTAAAATATAAATATCGTTTTATAATACATAATTTTTGAAAAAAGAAATAAATTAACACTTAATTTTAAAATGGAGTTCTTGAGAAGTTAAAATAAATTAGATCAATATCTTGCATGTTTTTGATAAAAGTTTGCCTTTTATTTAGTCTTTAAAAAAATTTTTAAAAGATAGAAGGGAAAAGAAAGCAATTAGTTCTATTGTTGGGGCTTTGATAGTGAAGGTATTTTATGCTATCTATTACGCTGATCAATTGGAATGTTTCTTTGGGATTTTAAAATAAAATATGAAATAAAAGAACATTAAAGGTGTGAACTGAGACTTTAAAAAAAAAAAGTAAATTATGGACTTTCCTTATTTAAAATTAATTGGATTTCTGACGAGGTCAATACCTAATCTATAAGTTAAAATTCGGCTCGGACTCGTCAATAGTAAAAATTAAAAAAATTATATTAAAAAAAAAAAAAAAGAAGCGCAAGGAGAAAATGTTGAGCGACTAGATCTAACAAAACTTTCCCTTTTGGGAACTTCTTCCAATTACCACCTGGAACTACCTTGTAAATGCTGGACATAGAGAGCTAGCCGAGGAGAACGGACTGGAAGAAGACCACGTGCAAACCACGATGAATATAAAGTGAAATATTCCATCCACACAGGATCTACACTGATCGATCAGGGTAATAATTTCAAGAGACATTTGCGTAATAGCATTTAAAAAAGAAAGAAAAGCCATCACTTCAAATATCTCAAAGTTTCAGCAATAGAAAGAGAGGGATATGTAGTCTTTAAGTAAATGTATTTACTAATTCAAATTAATCGACATTATATTGTTTTTTTTATTATTATTTTTTTTTGGGTTATGTCCTATTAATTAAACTTACCTTTAGTTTCTATGATTGTTGTTCTTATAATGTATAGATATGAATAAGAAAAATTGTATACTCGATCTAAGGACAAGTAAAAATTTAAGATGAAAAGATTTAACATTAGAAAAAGGAGGTTTGAGTGCATTTGCTTTTAACAAACACACTCTTATAGTAAGTTGCCCTTGAGTTCACTCATACTTATATACCATGATATTTGATGAAAATATTGTATCAATGGTAAAGTGACGGCGCATGTTACTTTGAGAATGATACATGTTAATTCTTGATTAGAAAGAAAAAGGATCGGGAGGGTTTGATTTGACAAATGCGAAGGAAGAGAATGACCAACAAATAGAATAAAGGTATAATAAATATTTCAACAATAGTGAAGTGTCGATTTGTTTTTTTTTTTGTTTATTATAATTAATTCTTATAATCCATTTTGTAATCTTTTGGTTCGTTAAAAGAAAATTATTTTAAGATTTGCATTTGGTGATTGCTGTTCGTAAATAAATTAACCATTATTGTAGAAATTTTATAATACGGTCTAGGCAGAAATGCTTGGTGGCGCCCTCGAATGGCCACCGTATGTTGCAATCTCGTGAAATTTAAGAACATAACAAAATGTTTTGTTACAGAGAGTAGCAGTGGGTAAAATATAAGAAAATGGCGTCTCAACATGTATAGGGCTCGTTAACTAAATAAACGCTTGAGATTAGGTTAAAAGTGGGGTAAGGCAGGTTCTGGTAGTTAGAGCTAGGAGTTAGTGTCCCAGTAGGGGAGAGTTTTGAATGTCGGAAGTAAATTTAAAATATTGTAGATAAAATGCAGGATAGAATTAAGATAAAAATGTTCGAAGGAGACAAAGAGGAGACTCTATTCGAACACTTGGAAAGTTTAGAAGAATGTTTTTGTATGTATGAGGCAAGGGAAAAAAAAATAATTATAGCAAGTAATTATTTGGCAGGCACAGCAAGAGATTGGTGGAGAATGATATAGAAAAGACCAGACGATTTCAAACAGTACAAAAGTAAATTAATATATACGTTTTGGAATGTAAAGAGACAAGAAAAGTTTAGAAGAGTGGTAGAATTAGAAAGGTATAAAAAAGAAGGGATAGGATATAGACAGTTCTTTTTAAAGCAAATGGTAAAATTGAGACGGATGATAGAATATCCTATTGCTGAATGGCAAATTATAAGTATTAAAAAAAAAACTTGCCTCAAAATATACGAAAGATTAGCTGTCTGTAGGTGCAAAGGTGTGGAAGACATATTGGAAGTTCTTAGAGAGGAAGAAAATGTACAGGAAGAAGAGAAACAAGAACAACTCCTTAAGCTGTTAAATGTAGTTATTGAGGATGAAGAGAAAATACAAACAATGGCGGAACAAACTTGCCCTGTGATAACGATAAAATTACAGGGAATAAAGATACAGGCCCTACTAGACACGGGTAGTCAAGTGTCGATAATCTAAAATAAAATATTAGATTGAATCAGAGATCAGAGAGGGAAATACAGTTGCTACCATTAAGAAAATCTGAAATAACTATGGCTAATAGCAAAAGAGTTAAGTTAGATCCTATACAAATATACAAGAAAGTACAAGTGGGAAGAAAAAAAATACAGCATACATTATTATCAATATCAGGTTGGGTAGAAGATGTTATATAGGGGTCGGATTTTATGCACCGAATCGGGATGAAAATTAATTATAGCGAAAAGAATATAATGATAGGAAACGAAAAGATGCCATTTAATGGATATAACAGTCACAACAGGGTAGCTTACATGGAAACTAATGATATATACCAAGAAATAGAATGTAAAATAATCGATTTAGGTAATAATAATCGGGGCTGGAAAAGTCAACTTAAAGAGGCACTTTTGAAAAATGAACAAGTATTCGCCATTAAACCCAGAATTATAAAGGGATATGTTCATCGGATAAAGGTGAAAGAAGAAACTAATTTTCATGGTAGGTCGTACCCAGTTCCTGTCAAATATAAAGAGGAAGTTGATAAACAAATACAGCAAATGGAACAATGGGGTATTATAAAAAAACAGTCACCATATATAAACCCTTTAGTAATTGTAAAAAAAAAGGACGGCTCTATGAGAGTATGCTTAGATGCTTGGCAGTTAAATACTATTACTACACCTGATCAGGATGTGCCGCCCTGGATTACAGATTTGCTGTTGGAATTTAAGGAAAAAAAAACTTTTCGTCATTCGATTTGATATTAAGTTACTGGCAGATGGCGCTTCATGCTGAGGATCAAAAATACATGGCATTTCGTTATGAAGACTTTACATACGTGTTTCAACGAGTTCCGTTTGGACTAATTAACAGTGGATCGAGGCTATTATGATGTTTAGACCAGGTACCTTGTCCGAGGGTAAAAGAATTTATACTCTATTATATGGATGATGTCGTGATTGCGTCACGATCTCCTCAGGAACATTTAAAAAGTTTAGTTGTGTTCCTCCGTGAGTGTCACGAAAAGAATATTACCATAAATCTGAAGAAAAGTAATATATTTTGTTAAAATATAAATATCGTTTTATAATACATAATTTTTGAAAAAAAGAAATAAATTAACACTTAATTTTAAAATGGAGTTTTGAGAAGTTAAAATAAATTAGATCAAGATCTTGCATGTTTTTGATAAAAGTTTGTCTTTTGTTTAGTCTTTAAAAAAATTCTTAAAGATAGAAGGAAAAAGAACGCAATTAGTTCTATTGTTGGGGCTTTGATGATGAAGGTATTTTATGCTATCTATTACGCTGATCAATTGGAATGTTTCTTTGGGATTTTAAAATAAAATATGAAATAAAAGAAGAGAACATTAAAGGTGTGAACTGAGACTTTAAAAAAAAAAACAATTACGGACTTTCCTTTTGTTTAAATTAATTGGATTTCTGCCGAGGTCAATACCTAATCTATAAGTTTAAATTCATCTCGGACTCATCAATAGTAAAAATCGGAAAATTAGATTTAAAAAAAATAAGAAGAAAGCGCAAGGAGAAAATGTTGAATGGCTAGATCTAACAGAACTTTCCCTTTGGGGAACCTCTTCCTATTACCACCTAAAACTACCTTGTAAATGCCGGACATAGAGAGAGAGCCGAGGAGACGGACTGGAAGACCATGGACAAACCAGGATGAATATAAAGTGAAATATTCCACCCACACAGGATCTACACTGATCGATCAGGGTTTTTTTTATTATAATTTCAAAAGACATTTGTGTAATAGAATTTTAAAAAGAAAGAAAAGCCTTCACTTCAAATATCTTGAAGTTTCAGCAATAGAAAGGGAGGGATATGTAGTCTTTAAGTAAATGTATTTACTAATTCAAATTAATCCACATATTCTATTTTTAGTTTTTTTTTTGGGGGGGTTACATCCTATTAATTAAACTTACCTTTAGTTTCTATGATTGTTGTTCTTATAAAGTATAGATATGAATAAGAAAAAATGTATACTCGATCTAAGGACAAGTAAAAATTTAAGATGAAAAGATTTAACATTAGAAAAAGGAAGTTTGAGTGCATTTGTTTTTAACAAACACACTCTTATAGTAAGTCGCCCTTGAGTTCACTCATAGTTATATATCATGATATTTGATGAAAATATTGTATAATTGGTAAAGTGACGGCGCATGTTCCTTCGAGAACGATACATGTTAATTCTTGATTAGAAAGAAAAAGGATCGGGAGGATTTGATTCGACAAATGCGAAGGAAGGGAATGGCCAACAAATAGAATAAAAGTATAATAAATATTTCAACAATAGCGAAGTGTCGATTTGTTTTTTTATTGTTTATTAAAATTAATTCTTATAATCCATTTTGTAATCTTTTGCTTTATTAAAAGAAAATTATTTTAAGATTTGCATTTGGTGATTGCCATTCGTAAATAAATTAACCGTTATTATAGATATTTTATAATACGGTCTAGGCAGAAATGCTTGGTGGCGCCCTTGAACGGCCACCGTATGTTGCAATCTCGTGAAATTTAAGAGCATAACAAAATGTTTTGTTACAGAGGGTAGCAGTGGGTAAAATATAAGAAAATGGCCCCAACAATAGAACTAATTGCTTTCTTTTCCCTTCTATCTTTAAGAATTTTTTTAAAGACTACACAAAAGACAAACTTTTATCAAAAACATGCAAGGTCTTGATCTAATTTATTTTAACTTCTCAAAACTCCATTTTAAAATTAAGTGTTAATTTATTTCTTTTTTTCAAAAATTATGTATTATAAAATGATATTTATATTTTAACAAAATATGTGTGTGTATATATATGTATGAGTATGAGCTGACAGAAAAATACCAGCTCATTCTGACAAGATAGAAGCGATCGTTAAATTCCTTCAATCAAAAAATAGAAAACAGATTAGATCGTTTCTTGGTATATGCAATTTCTATCAAAGGTCCTACAATGATTTTTCTACAGATACAGAAGCACTTGTGCATTTACTGAGAAAAGAAAGCAAGTGGGAATGGACGGAAAAACAAGAGTAAGCGTTTAAACAGATCAAAAAAAAATTTGTAGGTACTGTAAGACTCGCCTATCTGGATTTTAACAAACCTTTTAGGTTACAAACTGATAGTAGTAGTGTAGGATTGGGAGCGGTCTATTTCAAGAGAATGAAGAGAAGATTCCTCAGGTTTTGTATTTTTTGAGTAGGACATTAAATCCAGCGGAAAGAAATTATACCACTACGGAAAGGGAGGCATTGGCAATTGTTTGGGCATTAAATAAACTTAAGCATTTACTTTTAGGGTCTGAGGTTATTATTATTATCGATCATAAAAGCTTACAGTTTATAAATAGATGTTACTTAACTAATGATAGACTTATAAGATGGGCATTATACTTAGAGAAGTTTAATTACAGGGTAATTCATTGCTCCAGGAAAGAAAATATAGTACTGTATATATTAAGCAGAAATCCGCTTACGGATCATAGTCAAAATTTAACACTGGAGGGAGCTCGATTAATATCTCTTAAATCAGATCCTGCGGTATCGATAGAGACAATTTGAAAAGACTCCATTTTTTTCAAAACTCAGACACTACGTGCAGAAAGCTGATACAAGGCTGTAAAGAAGCAAATGTCAGACAACAAAAAAATTGCACGCAAAAAAACAAATTATATCGGTATAAAATAATAAATGGGTTGTTGATGTTTCAGGTTAGAAAGGGAGTAGATTGTTGGAGTATTTATACCGCAAAATCTAAGGGAAAGCCTAATAAAGTATGTGTATGATATATATGGGCATTATGGGTCTCTTAAAACAAGTAAACTAATACAGAGATGGTATTATTGGCCAAGTTTGTATAGGTCAGTGGTTAATACGTCACAGGGGTGTCATGAGAGTCGGTAAAGTAAACCAGCTAATAAAAATTACGCTGGGACACTGGCGCCAATAATAGCTAAGAACTCAAACGAACTTATAGCCATAGATTTTTACGGCCCACTACTGTCATTTCATAGATATAAATATATATTGGTGGCCCTTGATGATGTTTTCTCGAAATTAGTAAGGGCCTACCCCCTATGAAACGCTGACGCTGGATCTTCCATAACTGTGCTAAAAGAAAAACAATTTGTTCAAGTTGGCAAAACTCGAGAGAATGGAAGAATTGGCTTCAGCAAGAACAGATACATCATGTTCTCACCTCTATCTGTAACCCTCAATCTAATCTTTGCGAACGGGTTATGAAAGAATTGGGGAACTTATTTTGCATACATTTGAAAGGTAACCATCAACAGTGGTTTAAAGTATTCCCACAAATGGTTAAAATAATTAATTATACATACCACGAATCTACAGTGTTAACTCGAGAACGCCTGCATTACGGTCGAGTTGAGCCTTCTCTCCTCAAATGTCCTGTCCCTACTGTTACTGAAATGATAAATGTAGTGGAAGATCGAAGCTTGGCTAGAGACAGATGAAAGAAGAAAGCTGAACAGAGAATAAAGAAGGAGAATGCTTGCCCAATACAATTTACGGTAGGAGACTGGGTTTATGTTAAAACTCAGCCAGTTAGCAAATTAAGTGATAAACAATATAAAAAGTTTTTCCGCCTATTCGAAGGCCCATACAGGATCATCCAAAAATGCGGACCAAATGCATTTATAATACAAGGTAAAAAAAATAAAAAGTACACTTATAACGCACGAAGCTAAAACCTTGTAAAGAAAAGTAAAAAATTAAGACCTCACGGCGTGATTAAGTTTTTACTTTTTTTTATTTTTGGAAAAGAGTGCAATGAGTTGGTATTTTTCTGTCAGCTCATACTCATACATATATATACACACATATTTTGTTAAAATATAAATATCGTTTTATAATATATAATTTTTGAAAAAATAAATAAATTAACACTTTAATTCTAAAATGGAGTTTTGAGAAGTTAAAATAAATTAGATCAAGATCTTGCATATTTTTGATAAAAGTTTGTCTTTTATTTAGTCTTTAAAAAAATTCTTAAAAATAGAAGGGAAAAAAAAGCAATAGTTCTATTGTTGGGGCTTTGCTAGTGAAGGTATTTTATGCTATCTATTACACTGATCAATTGGAATGTTTCTTTGGGATTTTAAAATAAAATATGCAATAAAAGAAGAGAACATTAAAGGTGTGAATAAAAAAAAAAACTATAAATTACGGACTTTCCTTTTGTTTAAATTAATTGGATTTCTGCCTAGGTCAATACCTAATCTATAAATTCAAATTCGTCTCGGACTCGTCAATAGTAAAAATTAAAAAATTATATTAAAAAAAAAAAATTAAGAAGCGCAAGGAAAAAATGTTGAGCGGCTAGATCTAACAGAACTTTGCCTTTTGGGAACTTCTTCCTATTACCACCTGGAACTGCCTTGTAAATGCCGGACATAGAGAGCTAGCCGAGGAGAACAAACTGGAAGAAGACCACGGACAAACCACCATGAATATAAAGTGAAATATTCCATCCACACAGGATCTACACTGATCGATCAGGGTAAATAGACTTTTTTATTATAATTTCAAGAGACATTTGCGTAATAGAATTTAAAAAAGAAAGAAAAGCCATCACTTCAAATATCTCAAAGTTTCAGCAATAGAAAGGGAGGGATATGTAGTCTTTAAATAAATATATTTACTAATTCAAATTAATCGACATTATATTTTTTTTTTTATTATTTTTTTTTTGGGGTTACGTCCTATTAATTAAACTTACCTTTAGTTTCTATGATTGTTGTTCTTATAATGTATAGATATGAATAAGAAAAACTGTATACTCGATCTAAGGCCAAGTAAAAATTTAAGATGAAAAGATTTAACATTAGAAAGAGGAGGTTTGAATGCGTTTGTTTTTAACAAACACACTCTTATAGTAAGTTGCCCTTGAGTTCACTCATAGTTATATACCAGGATATTTGATGAAAATATTGTATAATTGGTAAAGTAACGGCGCAAGTTCCTTCAAGAACGATACATGTTAATTCTTGATTAGAAAGAAAAAAGATCAGGAGAGTATGATTCGACAAATGCAAAGGAAGGGAATGATCAACATATAGAATAAAGGTATAATAAATATTTCAACAATAGTGAAGTGTTGATTTGTTTTTTTTGTTTATTATAATTAATTCTTATAATCCATTTTGTAATCTTTTGGTTCATTAAAAGAAAATTATTTTAAGATTTGCATTTGGTGATTGCCGTTCGTAAATAAATTAACCGTTATTATAGAAAGTTTATAATACGGACTAGGCAGAAATGCTTGGTGGCGCCTTCGAACGGCCACCGTATGTTGCAATCTCGTGAAATTTAAGAGCTTAACAAAATGTTTTGTTATAGAGGGTAGCAGCGGGTAAAATATAAGAAAATGATGCCCAACATGTAGGGCTCATAAACTAAATAAACGGCTTGAGATTAGGGTAAAAGTGGGGTAAGGCAGGTTCCGGTGGTTAGAGCGAGGAGTTAGTGTCCCAGTAGGGGAGGGTTTTGAATGTCGGAAGTAAATTTAAAATATTGTAGATAAAATTCAGGATAGAATTAAGATAAAAATGTTCGAAGGAGACAAAGAGGAGACTCTGTTCAAACACTTGGAAAGTTTAGAAGAGTGTTTTTGTATGTACGAGGCAAGGGAAGAAGAAAAAATAATTATAGCAAGTAATTATTTGGCGGGCACAGCAAGAGATTGGTGGAGAATGATACAGAAAAGAAAACCTAGATGATCATCTCCTCCTATGCCACCGCCACCTGCTCCTCCTCCTCCAAGGAAAACAGCCAAATATAGAGCAACTTCCAGTTCTACTATTGTAACAAATGAAGGAACCACTCTATTAATTGGTCAAGTTCTCTCATTAAATACTATTCAAAGAAGAAGAGAAGAATAGAGGAAAGAATTAGAAAAAACAAATTGAAGAGCAACTAGAAAAAAGCAAACGAGAGAAGAAATTTGATGAAGAAAGAAAAATACACATAAATAGAGCATTGAGCCAATCACCAAAACCAGATACTGGATCTGTTCCTAATAGATATTCTGTTGATAGAGGGTTTTACCTTCATCCTAGGTAGGAATTAGGATCATCATATGTTAATTATCACACATATCCTGGTCGAAATGTTGTCATTCTTGAAAATCAAGAGGACCATAGACACTCTGTGGGTTATGAGTGCCATCGTTCCATATAAGAAAATCAAATAATGATGGTATGTATAATAAAGAAGTAAATATGGCCTATCATAAAATAGCTTCTAAGGGCAGTGGAGATTCCTTAGACAAGAAAGCTCAGAGTAGAGCACATCAAGAAGAATTAGCACAACAAATGAAAGATAAGCAGCACCAGAAGCAGAAAGAAAAGGAAGAACAGGACAGGTATGAAAGAAGAATTGAAGAAGCAGGCAAAAATTACAATCCTTGGGGAAAAAGTGGTGCTGGTGCTCCTATAAGAGATCCCCACGGAAATCTTATAACCGAACGTAAAGCAATATACCTCATTACCTCAGATATTACTGGTGGGCCTCATCTTGCATCAACTGTTCCACAAGGCACATCATTTGGTCAATTAAATAGCTCTTCAGAAGCTATTACTCCTATCACAGATGTCATGGTAATTACCAAATGTGTTTGCAGAATCACTACCAACTAACACTGTTACTCCAACAGCTCTTCCACAATTCCAAAAAACTAAAAGCTCTGAAGATGAATTTTTTTACAACAACTAAAACTGACTCAAAAACTTCTCAGGATCATTATAAAGAAGAATTGCTGAAACAAATTGAAGAAAAAAAAGCGAAGGGCTGAAGAAGCCAAGGAAAGGCAACGACTTGAGAAAAAAGAAGAATTAGAAGTGCATTGAAAAAGTGAATAAAAAATTCAGGAAGAATATGAATCTGAGCAGAAAAAAATTAGAGCAAAAGAAGAAGAAAAACAAAAAAAGAATGATGAATTAAGAAGACAGAAAAAAGAAAAAAAAGGATTTAAATTAAAGCAAATGCAAGAAGAACAGCAGAGAGAAAAATTAAGTTGACAAGCATAGTTCTCCACCCATCCCAGCTATCATGCGTGCAAGTCAAAAAGATAAAACACCTCCATCCTCGCCTGTTCCAGCATTGAAAACTAAACTCTCTGGGCAGCAGATTTGTACAACTTCTGTTGTCACACCCAAGCAAAATACTCCAAATGCTACTCCTGAGCATAAACCTTCAATATTTAAAGATAAACAGTTGCAAGCTTCTCCAGTTTTTGATATATTAACTCAGTTGACAGCCATGAAAAGACAGCTTCAATTAGAACATGAATGGATCAAAAAAAATATGGAATTGGATTTCTGTCGAGGTCAATACCTAATTTATAAGTTTAAATTCGGCTCGGACTCGTCAATAGTAAAAATTAAAAAAATATTAAAAAAAAAAAATTAAGAAGAAAGCGCAAGGAGAAAATGTTGAGTGGCTAGATCTAACAGAACTTTCCCTTTTGGGAATCTCTTCCTATTACCACCTGGAACTGCCTAGGAAATGCCAGACATAGAGAGCTAGCCGAGAAGAACGGACTGGAAGAAGACTACGGACAAACCACGATGAATATAAAGTGAAATATTCCACCCACACAGGATCTACACTGATTGATCAGGGTAAATAGACTTTTTTTTATTATAATTTCAAGAGACATTTGCGTAATAGAATTTAAAAAAGAAAGAAAAGCCTTCACTTCAAATATCTCAAAGTTTCAGCAATAGAAAGGGAAGGATATGTAGTCTTTAAGTAAATGTATTTACTAATTCAAATTAATCCACATTATATTGTTTTTTTTTTTATTATATATATTTTTTGGTTACGTCCTATTAATTAAACTTACCTTTAGTTTCTATGATTGTTGTTCTTATAAAGTATAGATATGAATAAGAAAAATTGTATACTAGATCTAAGGACAAGTAAAAATTTAAGATGAAAAGATTTAACAATAGAAAGAGGAGGTTTGAGTGCATTTGTTTTTAAAACTCACTCTTATAGTAAGTCGCCCCAACAATAGTGAAGTGTCGATTTGTTTTTCTTTTTGTTCATTATAATTAATTCTTATAATTCATATTGTGATCTTTTGGTTCATTAAAAGAAAATTATTTTAAGATTTCCATTTGGTGATTGCCATCCGTAAATAAATTAACCATTATTATTGAAATTTTATAATACGGTCTAGGCAGAAATGCTTGGTGGCACCCTCGAACGGCCACCGTATGTTGCAATCTCATGAAATTTAAGAGCGTAACAAAATGTTTTGTATGATGCTTAGACCAGGTACTTTCTCCGAGGATAAAAGAATTTATACTCTATTATATGGACAATGTCGTGATTGCATCACGATCTCCTCAGGAACATTTAGAAAATTTAGTTGTGTTCCTCTGTGAGTGTCACGAAAAGAATATTACCATAAATCTGAAGAAAAGTAATATATTTCAGGAAGAAATTATATTTCTCGGTCATCTGCTAAAGGGGTGAGGCCCCATCCTGACAAGATAGAAGCGATCGTTAAATTCCCTCAACCAAAGAATAGAAAACAGATTAGATTGTTTCTTGGTATATGCAATTTTTATCAAAGGTTCTACAAAGATTTTTCTACAGATACGGAAGCACTTGTGCATTTACTGAGAAAAGAAAGCAAGTGGGAATGGACGGAAAAACAAGAGCAAGCGTTTAAACAGATAAAAAAAAATTTGTAGGTACTGTAACACTCGCCTATCCAGATTTTGACAAACCTTTTAGGTTACAAATTGATAGTAGTAGTGTAGGATTGGGAGCGGAACTGTTTCAAGAGAATGAAGAGAAGATACATCAGGTTTTATATTTTTTGATTAGGACATTAAATCCAGCGGAAAGAAATTATACCACTATGGAAAGAGAGGCATTGGCAATTGTTTGGGCATTAAATAAACTTAAGCATTTACTTTTAGGGTCTGAGGTTATTATTATCACCGATCATAAAAGCTTAGAGTTTATAAATAGGTGTTACTTAACTAATGATAGACTTATAAGATGGGCATTATACTTACAGAAGTTTAATTACAGTGTAATTCATTGCTCCGGGAAAGAAAATATAGTACCGGATATATTAAGCAGAAACCCGCTTACGGATCCCAGTCAAAATTTAACACTGGAGGGAGCTCGATTAATATCTCTTAAAACAGATCCTGTGGTGTCGATAAAGAAAGATTTGAAAAGACTCCATTTTTTTCAAAACTTGGACACTACGTGCAGGAAGCTGATACAAAACTGTAAAGAAGCAAATGTCAGACAACAAAAAAATTGCACGCAAAAAAAAAACAAATTATATCAGTATAAAATAATAAGTGTGTTGTTCATGTTTCAGGTTAGAAAGGGAGTAGATTGTTGGAGAGGGTAAAATATAAAAAAAATTCAGGCAGCGAAACATAAGAGCGCTGGAGGCTTACCCAATGGATCAATTCCAGATTGTAAGGACTATAACATGTAATCTTCCGATGGGGTTTCAGCGTAAGTTGGCTGAGAACCAACGTTTGTCAATAGAGGAAGCACTAGAGATATTAGGCGATATGGAGTATAGTGAGCCAGAAGAAGGGGAAGATTCTAAAGTTAGATGAGGAAATTGTAAAGAACCCACAGGGAAGAGTAACTATAATCCTAAGAAAGAATGGGAAAAGACTTCACGGCGTGATTAAAAGTTTTTTTTTTGTTTTTGGAAAAGGGTGTAATGAGCTCGTATTTTTCTGTCAGCTCAGATTCATACACATATATATATACATACACATATTTTGTTAAAATATAAATATTGTTTTATAATACATAATTTTTGAAAAAAGAAATAAATTAACACTTAATTTTAAAATGGAGTTCTTGAGAAGTAAAAATAAATTAGATCAAGATCTTGCACGTTTTTGATAAAAGTTTGTCTTTTGTTTAGTCTTTAAAAAATATTCTTAAAGAAAGAAGAAAAAAAAAACAATTAGTTCTATTGTTGGGGCTTTGATAGTGAAGGTACTTTATGCTATCTATTACGCTGATCAATTGGAATGTTTCTTTGGGATTTTAAAATAAAATATGAAATAAAAGAAGAGAACATTAAAGGTGTGAACCAAAACTTTAAAAAAAACTATAAATTATGGACTTTCCTTTTGTTTAAAATTAATTGGATTTCTGTTGAGGTCAATACCTAATCTAGAAGTTAAAATTCGGCTTGGACTCGTCAATAGTAAAAATTAAAAAAATTATATTAAAAAAAAAAAAAATTAAGAAGAAAGCGAAAGGAGAAAATGTTGAGCGGCTAGATCTAACAGAACTTTCCCTTTTGGGAACCTCTTCCTATTACCACCTGGAACTGCCTTGTAAATGCTGGACATAGAGAGCTTGCCGAGGAGAACGGACTGGAAGACCACGGAGAAACCACGATGAATATAAAGTGAAATATTCCATCCACACAGGATCTACACTGATCGATCAGGGTAAATAGACTTTTTTTTATTATAATTTCAAGAGACATTTGCGTAATAGAATTTAAAAAAGAAAGAAAAGCCGTCACTTCAAATATCTCAGTTTCAGCAATAGAAAGGGAGGGATATGTAGTCTTTAAGTAAATGTATTTACTAATTCAAATTAATCCACATTATATTGTTTTATTATTATTATTATTTTTTTTTTTTTTGGGTTATGTCCTATTAATTAAACTTACCTTTAGTTTCTATGATTGTTGTTCTTATAATGTATAGATATGAATAAGAAAAATTGTATACTCGATCTAAGGAGAAGTAAAAATTTAAAATGAAAAGATTTAACATTAGAAAGAGGAGGTTTGAGTGCATTTGTTTTTAACAAACACACTCTTATAGTAAGTTGCCCTTGAGTTCACTCATAGTTATATACCATGATATTTGATGAAAATATTGTATAATTGGTAAAGTGACGGCGCATGTTCCTTCAAGAACAATACATGTTAATTCTTGATTAGAAAGAAAAAGTATCGGGAGGGTTTGATTCGACAAATGCGAAGGAAGGGAATGACCAACAAATAAAATAAAGGTATAATAAACATTTCAACAATAGTGAAGTGCCGATTTGTTGTTTTTTTTTTGTTTATTATAATTAATTCTTATAATCCATTTTGTAATCTTTTGGTGCATTAAAAGAAAATTAACCGTTATTATAGAAATTTTATAATACGGTCTAGGCAGAAATGCTTGGTGGCGCCCTCGAACGGCCACCGTATGTTGCAATCTCGTGAAATTTAAGAGCGTAACAAAATGTTTTGTTACACTGTAGAAGACATTTTGTTTTCTTGTTCATTATTACAATATAATTTTTTATAAAATTCTTGCACATATTTCACGATGCCATCTTTTTATTACTATCTTTTCCACTTATGGCAGAATCAACCTGCAATACAAGATGTTTTAAATTTTTGAGATTTTTTGTCCTTTTCTATAGTTTTCCTTGCTAATTCACAATTATATTTTTTTACATCATTATTAACTCTTTTTTGTACCATTTTACAACACTCTAGATATTCAATTCTTTTTAAAGAATCATTTGTAAGCATTTTTATTATCCTTCATCCCTTTATATATTGTTTTGTGTTAGTCAAAAATGCACTGGTATTGCCGTTTTGTTGTAGTTGCTACCTTTCTTATAGCTCTTAAATAAAATATCAGTTAGCTTTTTTTGATATCAATCTAATCTGAATGATTTTCAAAGTCTATTAATTGGTTTATGAAGTTTAGCAGTATTTACAGTTAATATTCTATTTCTTAATAGTTTTCATCTCATTAGTTTTGCATTAACAAATATCTTACATCATATTAATTGATGATCATTTCCATATGTTGAAACTATTAGTATTACAATCTTAAAACACATACTTTCCAATTATGGCCATACCTTGGATTTTGATGTTTCTAAACTCATTTTCATTTTTCTCAAAGAAATGACTCACAATATATAATTTTTCTCATCTGCAAATTCCACAAGTCTGTGTCGTTTTTTATTTCTATCTCCATAATCAAATTTACCCATAGCACTTTCATCTTCCATCATTTACTAATTATAAATTAAAGTTTCCCATGACAGTTTTAAAATGTTGTTTGGTTTGATCAAAATTTCATATATTCATATATAATTGTGTCAGATAAATCAGCATTTAATAAAATGGACTCTAGAGAGAACATTTATCTAACACAATAGAATTACAATAACATTAATTTTAATAGTTATATTTATATATTTTAACATCGCTTCCACCATTATTTTTTTTCAAAAGACAAAAAATAAAAATAAAAGGTTGAAATATTGCAACAACTTTCTAGGCCAGTTATAAAGTGTATAAAAACATTAATTTACTTTAAAAACGTTGAAAGATTCAGATATCTTAAGCTTTTCACAATTTTGAATCTCAGTAATAAAGATTGTAGATATTTTAACAACTTAAAGTAAGTATGAAAGGACATTTACAAAGCTAAAGTTTCGTAAGTGCATTTATGTAACACAATAAGTCTATATTTTAACAACTTAAAATAACTGTCATTTATTGCAACATATAAAATCATCACTTTATTATTTTTCCCAATAGATTAAAAAAAAAAATACTGGTAATAAAGAGCGTAGAAGAACATTTACTTAACACAATAACATTAATTTAAATACAAAATTATATTTCTTTAAAAAAAAAAAAAAAAACTCTATAAGTTACATTTGTATATTTTAACAACTATAAAATTACTTACAAAATAATAATTTAAAAGAACCCCAATTTAATATGTCACATAAAATAGACATTTCTGTCACTTATCATTTTATATATATAGAGTAGACATTAGTATCTCAGAATTTGTTGGGTTTCTGGGCTAAATAAATAGTGTCAGAGCTGATAATAATGGCTAGCAAACTTTTAATGTGTAGTGATTTATATGACAAACTTATAAAATCGATTTTATCCTGTACAAGTTAAATATTACAAGCACACACATGTAAACATACACATAATACATTTTTAAAATAAAGTTATGGCTTTAACCCAATAATCATTTTTAATATATAAAATTATTAATTTATTTTTAATATAATTGAATATTTCTATAATTAGTCACAAATAATAGCAGGAAAAAAACAACTACTTTAATCTGGTCATTTTTCTTTCAAAGCATTTAAAATTGTTTCTATTTTACCTGGACTATTAATATACATGTGAATTGGTTTCTTTGTACTTTCTGACTGAAGAAACAATAACTGAGCTACAACCAAGCTGGATAATTCATCTGTAATCTGAAACAATTGAAAAAGTCAGTTTTAACTTCCATTCTGCAATAATTTATACCATATATATAATAATAATCACAAAGTGGATTTTAGCAAACTCCATTGGAATTATAAGCTTTTAAGATTTTTACTACACTTTCAACTAAGGGATAAATATGGAATTAAATAATGAAAGCATACTTTGAGTTAAAGCAAACCAAATTCTATATACAGCATGCAATTTTTAGACTTTGTCTATTTTACTTACAAATTGTAATCACGGAGCTGTTGATAATTATAAATATATATAACTAATTATGTAATTAATACATTGCAGAGCTATATCACAATAGTATGAATGAGCACATTTAAGGACTCTATTAATTCATTAATTAACTGTTACAAGATATTATATAATAATCCAATTTGGAATTGTGAACTATGAAAATACAAGGATCATAGTTCTAATTTTGAAATAATCAAGTTTATAAATTATGCTAAGCTCCAACATGTTACCAAAAGCCAAATAGATTTAAATAGAATGTATATTAAGCATATTTCACTTGTTTTATTTCCAAGTAAGGCTAAAATACACAATTATTAAATGTGATGCTCTATATAATTAATAAGAGCACATAATTATATTCTCAATAGTCAGAAATTATAATTAATTACATTTTTTTACAAACTTTAATCATTAATAAACTTTATTAAAAAAGTGATTTTATTTTATAAAATTCCCATTTGTAATATGTTCTTTTCTACACAATTGTATATTCTAATCAGATGAAATATAATCCTCACTAATTATGTAATTAATACATTATAAAGCTATATACAAATATACATTTAAGCATCCTCCACTCCCTTATTATTTAACAAAGATATATTATATAATTTTTGATTACAACAATACAAACTCACAGACATGATTTCAGAGGAATTTCTTTTGTCAGCTGTACCAAACTTCAATAATACTAATTACTAGTATTGCCATAGTTCACAATTCAGAATTTGGCTATTATATAACACCTTATAGCTAAATAAGCTAATAGATGGTGTTTAAATGTGCTCATTCATAATATTAGATATAGATCTTGAAGATTTATATTATATCTTTATTTAATTAAAATAGTGAAATTTATATAAAGTTCCTATTTGATTATAATACATTTGCAGATGAACTTATTAGTTGTGAATTTCATTAAAAAAAATCTTTTTAACAGATGTATCATCATCATTTTCAATAATTTATTGATCCATTATCGTTACAAATTTAAGCGTTTCTCAATCCATAGTCCATATTCTCCACATTACACAGCAAACATCCTTATTTCATCTATCCATCTCAATACTATCTTTCTAGGTTTTTTTTTCAATTTTTTGGAATCTAATTTAAAACTTCTATTGTCCATGTATTATTAACTAGTCTAGCAATATGTCCAACCCAGCTTTATTTCAGTCCCTTATTTCTTTCAATGATGTTTTTGAGCTCTTCTTGTTACACCTATCATACATCTCTTTATACTTGAATGGTCTGAAGTTGCTGTATTGCTTTTCTGTTAAATGTCCATGTCGCAAATCCATAAGTAAGATTTGGTTGTAATAATTTCTCCTAATTCATGATTAACCATTTTTATTTTCATCTGAGAAAATCCATTGATTATTATACTAATCTTTTTAGCATTTACCTTTAGTTCTATTTGCTTACTTTCATCTGATAACTCTTGCAACATTTCCTGAAGGTATGAAGCATTATTTGAAAAGAACAATCAAATCAACTTCAAAATCCAAGTGATTTAAATAATTTCCATTTACTTCTATTCCTTAGCTTCACATTTTAATCCTCAAAATAGTTCTTATAAAACTGCTATAAAATGTTTTAGAGATATGAAATAACTTTGTCATAAATGTTAATCTTCTTAATATTACCATATAATATTCTAACCCTATTGCACTTTGATAAATATTCTTCAGTATATGACAACATTCTGGATCTATATCTTGATGATCCAAAGCTCTAACAATAATTATCATGGAAATGCTTATAAAATCATGCCTCATTATAATCAGTAAATACAAAACATAATAGCAATATATATTCAATAGGACCTTTCTATAACTTCTCTCAATATTAGGATGTCATTCACTGTGCTAAAATCACTTTTAAAACTTTATTTTTTTGGCTGACTAGAATCCAAAGTTTGCTATAGATGAGTTGCAATTATCCCAATAAAGATTTTGTGTAGAACTATTAGAAGAGTAATAGATCTATAATTTGTAATATCTTCTTTATCACTTTTCTTAAATATCAATATTAGTATTAGATTCTTCAAATCATCTGGTACATTTTCATCATTTAGACATTTGATATATAGCTTTGCCAACATTTCTTCACCTATTTCTTTTAAAATATCAATAATAATTCCATCATTTACTAAAGTTTTCCCCTTCTTTATAAATAGAACTCTTCCATACATTTCATGATATCATTCTTCTTTTTAAAAACAGTTCCATTTTTTTTCTTATTGTTGCAACTTTCCTTCTAATGATTTTTATTCTTTTCTATAGTTTTCTTTGCTAACTCACAATTCTTTCTCATACCATTTTACAGAAAATCAGATATTTGATTTATCTTAATGAATTATTTTTAGATACTTTCATATTTCTTCTTTTCTTCATTCATTGTTTTATCTCAAAAATTCATGGGTAAATTAACTGCTTTTTTGTATAAGCTATCTTTATTGCAATTCTTAGTACAAAATCAATTACCTTCTTATTGATTTCAGTCTACTCTCAACCATCTTCAAAGTCTATTAACATTTAAAATCAATTTACAAGTTCTAATTTAAATTCACTGGAGTGTTTCTAAACTTTAAAAATATCAATTGTTAATACTATTTTTTTGTAAGAGTTTTTGTCTCTTTAGCTTGCATTAACATGTATTTTATTTTTTATTAATCGATGATCACTTCCTGTATTAAATCTATTAAGAACAATACAATCTTGAAATACATATATTCTAGTGAAAATATAATCTACATCTGATGTGCCTTCATTTGGATGCTTCCATACCCATTTCTGTTCTAGCATTTTTCCCAAATAAAGAATTCATAATATACACTTATCTTGCAAATTCTACAAGTTTGTGTCCCCTTTCATTTCTGTCACCATATCACAGCATTTTCTTTTCTTTGAATTATTTACCAATTCTAGCATTAAAGTTTCCCATGACAATTTTAATATCTTTTATCTAGACAAAAGTTCTATGCACATTCATATAAAAATTCCCTATGTTTTCATCACAATAAAAATTTGTTGGAATATAAATCTGAAATATCTGCATTTGGTATCTTCCATTAAGTTGAATAACTAATCTTGCTACTCTGTTTAAAATAACATCAATTTCCACTACAATGCCATTCTTCCACTTTTTATTTATACAAATCCCATCCACTTGTGCTTCCAATATTTGTGCCTTTGTAGTGAAGAACATGTCCATTTTTTAAATCACTTGTCTCTTCATCTTTTCTCCTAACTTCACAAAATCTATTACTATCCTATTTAATACTAGACAATTTTTCCAATTCTTGCAATCTTATATGCTACTGAGCACAGTGGACATGCTGTAAATGGCTATAGATATTGAGACTTATTTAAAATAACTAATCAGTAAATGTAATTAACACCAAATTTTATTCTATTAAATATACATATTCACTTGGACAGCATAAAATAAGTAAAAGTAGTTGCTGGATATGTAGGTGAAAATCTAATACTTCTCATTGATGGAAATCAAGAGTTAGAAACTAGCCTGAGAATTTGGATGGGATTCTACCATCTTATGTTCGATGATTTCTCAATCTTATAATAAAAAAATCTGGAACAAACAGTGAATTATTGTTCCAAATATATACATATGTATGCATATATGTAAGTGAGTTATCCCATAATAAAACATAATAATTTTGTTATTATAGTAAACTGCAAAGTATGCTATATTTTGTTCCAAGGCCTCCTCGTGTTCAAATAAAATAATCTATAACAGCTCATCTTTTGTTGATAAACAATGAGTAGAATAGAATGTGTATTGAACTGCAAATGTATAGTACTTTTCAAAACAGACATATACAACACTGATGTTTTTTATATGACTATTGTGTAAATATAAATTAAATTATAATATAAACAAAATTTAAAAAAAAAAAAAAAAAATTATTAACAATAAAAGGAGGGGATATTTATTTTATTTTACAGTTAGAGAGTGTGTTCACTCATGCACCTATTGAAGCAATAAGAATAAAAAAAACTTACTCCCATTGTACTTTTATTTTAATCTAAAGTAAATAGCAAAATACATTCTGGGTAATATTCTTTTTTTTTCAGTAACTTTTTTCGCTTATAAAACAATAGACTCATCTCTTTTTAAGAAATTATTATCTCCCCAACTATATTATAATTTTCTGCTTCTTCTTTTCCTATGTATTGATTTCTATTATAACATATCATACCATTTACACCTTCTTAGACACTTTATCAATACTTTTATTTGTATTAAACTAACAGTTTCGACTGCCCTGCAGTCATCATCAGAGCTACAATATTCAAATATATAATTATACAATTAATACACTTATCCACATATTGATATACACAATTATTTTAATATGACCTTTATAAATAATCATTTCCCATTTTATTACTTTACCTTTTAAATAATTTCATCAATATTTTATATTAATTTATTTTATATCACTTTATTTTATTTTTAAAATATTATTTAATATAATAATTATAACGTTATCATTTATTTTACTATTTAATGCATATTATTATCATTTTTCTTATATTATAAAATCAACTTCTAATCTTGTCTTATTTTTATTAAATATTTCTATCAATTAACTTTACCCACATTACAATTTATTTTTTATTACAAAAAATAACCTACCTCTTGTTAATTCTATTTCCAAAATGCAACTGCCAAAAAATTCAAAATTTGTACTTGCTTAACACTCCCTCTATTGTCATTTTCTTTAACTTTTTTCTTTTAACTTTTTCAAATTCTAATTATTATTAACAATTGTTTATAAAATTATTGTTCTTACCCCAAAATCCCTATTAAGACTTGGTCTTATACTCTTAATTAAGATTGCCTCTTTAATTTTCCTATCCCTTCTATTATTTGGGTAATTAATCATTTTTATACAATCTTTTTCAAACCTATGACCTTTTTTCTAATGAATGCAAATAAATAGGTGATCTCTTATCATATTTATGTTGAATTAACCTGGTATAAATTGAATTCTTTGTTTCTACCACATAATTCATAATTATATTTTTATTTTTACATGATTTGCATTCAATTTTATATACACCATTTATGTTTTTTTCTACTTTTCTTACATACTTATTATCTAATATATTAAATATCTTCTTCCTTCTTTTATTTACTATCTTAAATTTTATTACATTATTAAACTTTTTGTTAATTCTAATAATTATTCTATTCATACTTTTTACAATACTATTATTATAAGTTTTAATACCTATTTATTTATTCTTATCTATTTTATTTTTTCTCCTTACTATCCCATTACTTGTATTAAATTTCTCTTCCAATTTTCTTATATTTTCTTCTATAACTATTTCTGGATATTAGCAAACAGTTTGAAAATGTGTTGTTTCATTATATCACAGATGTATATTCAGTAAATCAAAATTTAATAGACTTTCATATGAGTTTATTAATAGCAAATCAAATATTAACGTGATAGATGACTTTGTTACAAACATTAACAAGCATTTTTATATTGGACTATTTCCATCATCTATATGTGTATTGAATGTCTTTAGAAAAATTTAACATTATTTAAATATTCCAAACACATTCAACTGTTAGTAATAGCACATCAAACAGGTTAGTATATGCACAACATTTTGAGAGGTAATATTTCCCCCTCTTCAGGTGTTGCCGACATGACCAATGACAGTACTATTCAACTTCATCCTCTCTCTATAATTATCCATTTTAGCCAACTTCTTTTCTAAGTACTTTCCCCATTTAGCATTAATATCGTTTTTCACTTCTTTATTCTTAATAGCACACATATTCTCTGCATGCTTCTTTCCTCTCTTTTACACTTTTACTAACTCTCATTTTTTTATTACTTTTATTCCTCTGCATATTCTCAACTAAAACCCTATTTGACACTTTTTCTATTTCACCACACCAGTCCTTATATTCATCCCCAACCAACTGCTCCATGGTTTCTTCAACTATACTCTTCCAACTTATTCTTATCATTCACTCTCCATCCACATCTTTCACTATTGTTTCTACCTTTATTTCTATCCTCCATCACATTATTACCATTTCTATTACAATAAAGTTATGATCACTATTACATACTCTCTCTTCATTATCAAACACCTTAATTTTCCGTATTTTATTCATTCCCTCTTTCTCTACCAATACATAATCTATTGTGTGAAATACCTTATTTCTAGACCATGTGTATTGTCCCTCATACATATTTGATAAATTCCCAATGCTCAAATTTACTCTTTGGCAAAATTCCTTCAAAAACTGACTATTCTTAGCCACTCTCCATACAATAGCACCACTCAGTGCAAGCCAGAGTAATCAATGGATGCAGGAAGGTTTGTGCATAAAATCCCTATCTAGTGCCTACTCATCCAAAATCCCCAGACTCATTTCTAGTTTGTGGTTTTTATGCACTAACCTTCCTGCATCCATAAATTACTCTGGCTTGCACTGAGTGGTGCTACTGTATGAAGAGTGAGATGCAAAAAGCAAAATGAAAATGATAGGTAGATTGCAGTTTATGGATAATAAGTGAATAGCCAAAATAGTATTTAATTGGGTGGTTTTTATGCACTAACCTTCTTGCATCCGTAAATTACTCTGCCTTGCGCTGAGTGGTGCTAAGAGTGAGATTCAAAAAACAAAATGAAAATGTTAGGTAGATTGCAGTTTATGGATAATAAGAGAATAGCCAAAATAACATTTAATTGGGTTATGAGTAAAGGGTAAGCAACAGGATGGGTGAGAAAGTAGTATGATATGCAGAAGATATGGATAAAGAATTTATGACAGTATATTTATACAAAAAGTGGGATGATTGTGTTAGGAGAATTGTTGAGTGATATAGTGATAAGAAATAGGATAGAAGAATAGATGCGTTAATAAAGACTAGTGAGTTGGAGAGATGGAGAACGAGTATGGAGAATAAAAAAAGTTTAAATGCATATGGAAATAAATGGAATATTGAGTGTGAGCTAATTTATGATAATAGCAAGGAGAGTAGTTTACTGTTTAAGGCTCCAACAGGATTTTTAGCAACAAAGGAATATACACATAAATGGAAAAAATGTGGGTGATTTACTCTGCAAGTTGTGTAAGGAAGGCATAGAAAATATTAGGCATCTGTTAATTGAATACAAATGCCTGAAAGCAGAAAGGGTACAGATAATGATGCTGTAGAAGAATAAATATAAACAAAGTGATTATACAGAAAGTGGGTTATTGGTTTTTATGCTAGGTTTGGGAAAAGATAAGGGGGATTTAGATATAAAGGCTATGGAGTTGATAAAGATTATGTTGTGGAAATAGGATGGAGCAGGATAGAGATGGGAAAACTTAGGGCGGGGAATGGAAAGGTAAAGTGGCTAACAGGTTTCTCTGAGCATAGTGGCTGAAAGATTCCTGACTCCATATAAGGAGAAATCACAATGCATCACATCACATCAACTCTACGTAAACAGCTCGTAAAAGCATAAAGAATGGTGATCACGTAAGGTTTAGTGGTCTCATATCACAATTTATTAATAACACTATTTCCCCACTCATTTTTCTCATAGCACAGACACTAACTATTTCAGTTCAACTGTTTTTTTAAGTCATATAATACAATGGTAGTTAAGCCTATCAAGATGCAAATTATTTTTCCTTTTTTGTATATAACATTTAGCAGTAACATAATCAACAAGATCATAATGAATACATTTCATTATGATATGTACATAAAATATTTTCTTGGTTTACTTTTTATCATCTTAATGCTAAACTTTTGTGAATTACACGGAACTGCACTCGCATATTGGATGTTAACTCGTGATGTTTAATTGACTCACTTATCAATTTTATAAAAGTTTCTTTGACTAAAGAAGAAAAAATATTATATATATTATAAGCTAATGGATTTGCATTTTTTTTAATATTTAAAATACACTTTCTCTTTATTCATTACCTTTCTAACTGATTCAGCCATTTCAGACTACAGTTTTGAATGAGATTCTACTGCTACACAAGCTTCCGCAGAAAATCTTATATATTGAATGTATAGAGATTGTATAGTTTATCTAGCCTTTCAACCATTTCTCAACAACATGAATTATCATATTTCTTGAACATTATATTGTTAACTAATAAATGACTATATAATAAAATTTCATTTAGTGTGATTCATTTTATTGAAAGTATACACAATTATATTTCTATTATTTATTCCCTTTTATGTGTTGCATTATTTTTTGTACTTAAAGATGTTTTAGCCTTGGATTATGATAAACTGTATCACTTTGGTGGTACAAATTTATCATACATCAATCCCAGTAACCACATCACAATTGTACACCTTAAACCAGTGGTCTTCAACCTTTTCACACCTGCGGACTGGTAACAATAAGGATAAGGTTCCGTGGACCAGCAAAAATAACGATAAGATTTCGCAGAAGTCTATAGATAAATTTTCTTAAAGATAAGCATAATTGTTATAACTGATCAAAACAACAATGTTAAATATATAAGATAAAGTTTTATATATATATGGAGTTTATATAATGAAAAACTTTTTATAATTTTTTAATTCTACCCCTCTCCCCCCATAAACATCTGTGATAACTAGAAAAACAAATTAATTTATGAACGATTGATTAGATTTTGTTTTCGTTCTATTTTCTTTTTTTTTTTAATTGGGTAAAAATGAGATGAAAAAATAAATAAAAATTGGCTATATTAATTAAAAGTTTAAACTCTTTATTATTTATTATTACAAACTTTTTACTGCCCGTCTAGCATGCAGACCTGCAGAAAAGTTCCGCGGCCCGGTGCCGGGCCGCGGACCAAGGATTGAAGAACACTGCATTAAACCGTAACATATTCCATGCTACTTAAAAAGTTCAAAAAAGAAATAACAATAAAATTCTTATTACTTTCAAAGCAAACTATTTTTGTGTGCCTCTTGATCTATAATTTCTTCTCTAGAAAACCATCTGACATGTCAAATTTGGTCTGAGATTTACAAATTTGTAGCATTTTCCAAAAATATATAGGTGACTCAAGTTTTTTGTATTTAGATGCTTATATTTACAATATGACCTGAGAAAAGTCAACTATTATGATTCTTGTGATGTTATTTTTGAAAGTTATTTCATTTTACCTTAAATTAATAATTTTTTCTTACAATGAAAGTAAATTCTATAGAATGTTCATGTATTGAAGCATGTGACTAACCTTTTAAAAAAAAGTTTAAATCGTTGCTTCAATGATTGCTTAGTTGGTGGAATTTTTAGATATATTTTATTAAAATATTTCTGTAAAGTAATTGGTAATTTTGTTTACTACAGTCACAGTACACATAATGTTTCTTAAGTTTTATTTTTAGACGATTCCTATATATGTATTACATACACACATATTTATTGATCATAAAGGGATTGTATCATAGCCATTAACTCATCTGCTTTATATATCTTGGAGTTTGAATTTAAGTAGAACATAGACATTTTTTCAGGTAGATGTTCTTTCAGTTAATCAGTCCATAACAATCCAGTTAATCATTCAATGATTGAATGGTAAATAGGTATCTAGCTACTTGTCAGCTGCAGGTAAAACATGAACTGAATACTATTAAAACTATCACTACATAGTTAACTGTCTCCTTTACTACTCTATTGAATGATGCTTGAAGACCTTTGCCTACAGTGATTATTTTATCTTACCTACATATATATTAATCAATTAAAGTAAGAAAGTAGGACTAAAAATAAATGCTAAAAAAACTGAACGTAATGTTCAATAGATTTTTCAGAAGAAAAAAGTAAAAACTGTTAGCACGAATTAGAAAAAGTTAACGATTACAAATATCTTAGTCAATTTATTAATCCAGATGAAAACATAATGGATGAAATTAATCATAGAATTAAATTGGAATGGACAGTTTTTGGTAGAAATAATTTAATATTAAAAAGAAATATGCCTATTTCTATGAAAAGGAAGGTTTTTTAATATATGTTTGCCAGTTCTTACTTGTGGACCTGAGATTTGGACATTTAAGAAAAGAGTGATAGATCATTCAATGAGGTATAGAAAGGTATATGTTAGGAGTAATAAGAAAAGATTAAAAAAAATTGACATCACTGAAAGAATTAAGAGACTGAAATGGAGCTAGGAAGGACAGTAGAAGTTTTAACTCCCAAAGATTGGAAAGAAAACCCAGAAAGAGACCATTATGTGAGACAGACTGATGAAATAAGGAACTGTGCTGCTGTGTTGTGGAGAAAATAGAGTATGGATTGGAGAATCTGAATTAAATTTGGAAAGACCTTCATCTTACACTGAATCAATAATGATTAAAAATGATTATGATGATCATAATCGCTCACAGTTATATGATGGATTATTTACCTAACCTAGTTGAAATTGTTAAATATTTTTAAAAAATTCAAACTTTATTTATACTTTTCGAAATTCATTTAACTATCGTAGCAATAGACAGATTGGTATAGAACATTAACACTGCAAGAGATATTTTTCTCCTCACTTCTTCAGATCCTAATAGCCTAACCAGTGAAAAGAAAGTTGGAATTTTTTTTAAACACAAAAAATACAATTTCATCTAGATGATGGAAATAGTCAAACATATAACCACAAATTTTCAGACAAATATTAATTGCTATATTAATTTTTATAAACAACTTCAAGAATTTATTTTAAAAGTCAGACATATCTATTTCAATAATAACTTTAAGTGACCTGTGAAATTTTAAGATATTAAGTAAAAAAATAGTAAACATTTTACATGAATGCTTCTGAAATTTTAGAAATTCCAAATGAAGATGCTAACTATGTTTTTGGGTGATTTCATAGAATTGCAATGCATATTATCTGTAAAATATAATCTCTCTGAATTAAACAGAGATAACAATCATATAACAATAAATCAAAGATTTGTTACTCAGGAAGTTAAATGATGTTCAAACACTGAAAGGATTTAGCCCTAGAGTCTTATTTTATCACTGCAATAAATTATGCAGGGGAAACAGTTAGTTGTTTGGAAGACATGTGACTATTGAACACTGGAGATCATAGATGGAACAAGAACAAAGAATAATAATCATATTACTACACAACATTACCATTTTTGATGTTTATGAGTGATATTATTGCCTTCTATATAAGTATCTGCTTTCTTGATGTATGTTATAATGTTGAAAGGAAAAAGCAAATGACATCTACTCCAAAATAATATGTTTTTTAGTTTTCACATATTACTCAAAAATCTACTAACAGAACATATTTTCATATAAAGACTTAAAATTATTTACTATGTTTTCAATTTCATCTTGGTCAAACAAAATTTTATTATATATAAATTCACTAATTAAAAATAAATATATACATAAAATGTATTACCGGACCCATTACACAGATGATTCTTTCTTTCAATAATCTTGAATATATATCATATGCACGCTCACCTCTTCCAGTCTGTTCGATAACTATAGGAATTAAAGGCAAATGCCTCCTTGTAGTTTGATGGAAGCAGCGATTTAAACAAAAATGCAAATAACTCATCTAAAAAAAAAAAAAATCGAAGTATTTTTATATAAAAAGTAATTTAGAATATTTATATATATAAAAAAAAAAAAAAACATTCTTTTTTTAACACTACAAGAACCTATACCATAAAATTATATTTTGCCTATTTCAGCTATATATATTACTATTAATTGGGGTGATAATTTCTTAACCTTTAAGAACTGGTCATATTAATGCCACATTTTCTAGTTTTAAAGCTATCTATGTAAAAAAATATAGCTATGACACTAGAGAATTTCATTAATGTGACCAGCATTTTAATATTATGTTCTATTTAGCACTATTTAAGCAATCATATACATGGTTTTTATGGAATGAAAAAGCCTGTTTGTTATAATGATTATTTCAAAGATACTCTAAAAAAGTATAATAATAATAATTACTGCCATTGGACAAATATGGCTGATGATAGAATACAGTGGAGAGCTATTATGAGATAAGATGTTTTAGAAAAAATATTTAGAGCAAAAAAAGTTAAAAGACAATATCACAAAATATCTAGTAAACAAAATCATGAACTAACATGTTCTATACATGAAAAAAAAAATTTGTGGTTCATGAATTACTATATACAGTCAACTGTATATTCATCTCTAGTGCATTATTATTATTTTGTCTTTCTACCTTAGAGTTAAAATGGCTATACTTGTTTGTGAATGGCTGCTGCTGTTAATATATATATATATATGTATATATATTTTTTATATAAAAAAAACAACACTTTTTATGCACTTTCCACAAAGTTTTATTTAATTTTCCTACACCATGTTTTCCTGAAGGTTTGTGATGATGATGTTTTAGTTGTATTTTTATTTTGGACTATTTCCATTATCTAATATGAGTATTGAATGTCTTTAGAAAAATTTAACCTTATTTAAATATTCCAAATACATTCAACTGTTAGTAATAGCACATCAAACAGCTTAGTATATGCACAGTGTTTCGAGAGGTATTATTCTTTCCTCTTCTTCAGGTGTTGCTGGCCTGACGAGTGACAGTACTAGCATGGGATTCGAACCTGGACCCTTAGATTCTTGAGTATAGAATGTTATCTTAAAATTCAATACTCAAAAATCTAAGGGTCCAGATTCGAATCCCATGCTAGTATTGTTATTAGTCAGGACAGCAACACCTGAAGAAAAGGGGAGAATACTACCCCTCAAAATGTTGCGCATATACTAACCTTGATGTGCTATTACTAACAGTTGAATGTATTTGAAATATTTAAAGAAAGTTAAATTTTTCTAAAGATATTTAATACTCATATTAGATGATGGGAATAGTCCAATATAAAAAGACAATCTCCTACAACAGTTCCAAATTCCTAGCAATTTTTTTTAATTCTAAAATTAAATAATATATCCATATATTTATATCTATTTTAAATTCATATTACACACATATAACAATTTTCATAAATTAAAAGACTAAACATTTACATGTAACATTTTATCTAATTATAAATACTATATATTTATGTATCTACATATACTATTATTATTAAAACATTCATTATTTTAGTACATATTATTACAATTTCAAATGTTTTTATTTTCTATATTTTAAATTTAAAACAATTACAAAATACTATATTCGGAATATCTCTCAAAAAAATTTTTAAGATAAAAACTAAATTTTTTTTGAAATATGGAAATTGCATTAGAAAAAGAGCAGTTTTTTTTAAAGAAACTGGTAGAAGTTTTGAATGTCTTGGAAAATTATATATGTAAATAACAAATCATAAAAAAGTATTATATTAAAGAATTGCAACTTATCTACTATATTGTACCTATATTGATATAGGCACATATAATTTTTATCTAAAATTATTATTAAAGTAATCTTTCGTAAAAGAAAAACATAAAATTAAATGTTGAAGAGTTTATTCAGTTTGTTTTAGAAAAAGATAGGAATTAAATAGTTTTTATTAGTATTCGTAAAAATATAAATCTCTTTTCATTCATGTTTAATTAAAGAAAAAATAATATTAAAACTAAATAGTAAATTGTATTAAAATATATGACCGTATATATGTGCGATTGTCAACAATAGAATAAATGTTATTATAAAGTTAAAGAAGATTATTATTAAAAAACACGGCAATGGTTATTAATTAAAATATAAAACAACATCTCTGCATGGCTATTACTAATTAAGCAATCTTCCAAAACACGTTTATCAAATGATTATCATTGGAATTTGATAACAGATCTTTGCCGGAGATATTAGAAAGACAACAAGGCGCAGGTATAAATAGACTTTTTTTATCGGACAGTGAATCAGTTCACAAAGTTATTGAGAGAGTGCAGTTCGGAAATTGATTGAGTCAGTTAAGAAACAAAATGCGGTGCTGAGAATATTTTGGAACGCACGTTTGTCTCCAGCCCAGATGTCCGAGAAAACAGCAGATCTGCCCGTGAAATAATGTCAGCTTAACATCTTAGAAAATCTCCGCCAGTATCTAATTGTCTCCGATAGTAATAATAGTGAAAATCAGGAAACTCAGCAAGGAAACGTCCCAGCCGGCTGGAAGCATTCATACTGGAAGAAACAACAAACAAGAAGAAAACAAATCTACGTTCAAAATCCTAGGTAAAACATTTGCTTATTTTCGTTTATACTGTAATAGCCATTGCATTTCATTAATTCGTGCGAATCCTCCAAGAGTTTAATTATATGAACTCGATATCATACATAAATGAACTATTGATATGTGTGTGATTAAATTTCAAATGCTATGTAGTCCTTTATTATCATTATTATGTGTGTGCATTAGTTAATATGTGCGTGATCATTCTACCAATATTTATTAATGAAATTAGAGTGTTCTGTTATTGAATCTATAGGAATATTTAGACTATTTAGAAATGTTTAAATTTAGTAAATAAATGTTAGTTAATAAATTATCTTTAAAATTAAACTTTATTTGTCGGTCAATTCTTTTTATCAATTTCTTTTTATCAATTATTTTACAATTCTTTTTATAAATTCTTTTTAACAAATTCTTTATCAAGTCTTTTAACCACTAATTAGGCATAATCTATTAGTGATTATAAACAACTGAGCTAGTCGTGGATTTAGGCGTTGGGTTAGTTGCCACTATTCAAAGTGCGTTGTCTATTCTTTTAGAATAAGCAGCTGGCGCCCGTGTTTATACACAAACAAAAAAAGTGCTTTGAACTTGGTGTTGAA
The DNA here is from genome assembly GCA_028023455.1 of Epiperipatus broadwayi. Classification (NCBI taxonomy): domain Eukaryota; kingdom Metazoa; phylum Onychophora; class Udeonychophora; order Euonychophora; family Peripatidae; genus Epiperipatus; species Epiperipatus broadwayi. The sequence goes on from JAQFVV010006748.1 coordinate 257,564, forward strand.
CTCAATAGTCGAGAAGAAGTCATGTCCTGGAAATGTAACGTTAGTTATATACTTTATAGCTATCGTTTGGGCATACATACTCTCCGAGTATGTTCTTCTCTGCCTAAGAGGCCGGTGTTTCGAATACACACATTCGAGCTCGGTTCAAATGGCTAGACCCAATCGTGGGGCTGAACCTAAGAAACAATAGTAATGAGGTACTTTGTTTCTTGTTTGAAAAAATCTAAAAAGTTAAATTACGTATGTAAAAGTGTTTTAATTTTAAAAAAAAGAATTGACCGAAACTTTTTTTTTTCGAAATGAAAAGAGATTTTGACATTTATGCTATCAAATCAGAGTCAATTGGGTGTTATGGGCGGAGTTAAAGCATTAAGAGCGGGTAGTGAAAAGGACAAAAGGTTGGAGGTAACGTGAGTTTCTGTCTTAGTAAGAAAAATAAATAAATAAGTTGTATTTAAATTTAGTTTAACGTAAGCACTAGTTTGAAAAAAAAAAAAAATACATAGTGTCAAAATGGGAAAAGATATAGAGCTGGAGGAAGTAATAAAAAGAGTAGAGGCGTTAGAAAGAGAACATGAGAATGGGAAAACATGGGTGCACATACATAAAATGGAGGCAGTAAATCAGCTGCTAAAGATAAAAGCATTCTCAGGGAACAGAGGGGAGAATCCGAGTGATCACTTAGAGAGCTTGGAACATTATTGCACTTTGAATAGTTTAAGCGAGGGAGCAAGAATTGCTTTAGCTTGCAGTCACATACAGGGAGAAGATCAACTCTGGTGGAATTCATTACGTGTAAAACCGACAACATTCGGTGAATACAAGTGTTCGTTGTTGGCAAACTATTGGGGGGAGGAGCTGCAGGAAAAGGTTAAGTGTCAAGTAGAGCAGGACAGATGGCAGATGGGGGAGTTATTTATTACATTTTTTCGTAGACAAATAGCAAAATTGAGATCAATCACAGCATACAAATTATCGGAGCAGCATATTATGCGTATTGTTAGGCATGGTTTACCTGAGAAGGTGGAACAAATGATGATTGGCAAGCAAACGGTAGAGCAGATGGCCGAAATACTAATGGCATTGGACAACAATAGGGGGATGGTGGATGGTCAAGATGAGGATGGAAACGCAGAAGTTGATTGTACGCAAGTAGCGAATCTGGTATGTAGTGGAGAAGAAAGCATGCCTGTGATGGCACCTCAGAGCTGTCCGAAGATAGAGATAAAGGTAGGGGGGGTTGCAACTAGTGCATTGTTTGATTCGGGGAGTCAGGTATCGGTAATGTCACAGGAAATGTTTAATAAAATAAATAACATTGACCTGGAAATTAAAATATTGCCTTTAAAAACAGTATATGTTTTGTTGGCTAATGGTAAGAAGGCGAAGTTGGCGTCCAAACAGGCATGGGTGAAATTACACATGGCAGAGGGAGAATATATGCACGTTCTGTTGATTTTGGAGGGACTGATTCATGAGGTTATATTAGGTTCGGATTTTATGTACAAAACAGGTTGTGTATTGGATTATAAACGGAGCCGGGCAGAAATAAACAACGTAATAATTCCGTTTACAAAACACCAGAAGGATGAGATAAATAGACAGAGTGATGCACAAAGCGCAGTAATGGAAATAGAGATAGGGGAAAAGGTGGATGAGTCAAAATGCATAAATGATAATCAAAGAGACCAACTGAAGAAACTATTCAATAGATATGAAAGCGTATTTTCCGAGGTTCCGGGGGTAATCCAAGGGTATGAACACAGGATAAGGCTTATGAAAGACCAACCATATCAAGCCCGTGCATATCCCATACCTCATCAATATAGACGTGAAGTAGAAGAACAAATAGACAAAATGCTTAGATGGGGGATTATATCTAAATGTTCATCTCCTTTTAATAACCCTATCGTAACTGTAAAAAAAAAAGATGGATCAATTCGGTTATGTTTGGACGCACGGCAGTTAAATAAGATAACAATAGCTGATACTAATGCTCCACCGCCTATGAGCGAATTGTTATTGAAATTTCAAAATAAGAAAATATTTTCGACGTTCGACTTAACTGCCAGCTACTGGCAAATCAAACTTCATCCAGAGGATCGGAAATATACGGCATTTAAATATAACAGACGTGCATATAATTTTAACCGGATTCCCTTCGGGCTAAAAAATAGTGGGGCAGGGCTTATACAATGTCTGGATCAAGTATTGTCAGATGATATTAAGAATTTAGTTATAATGTATGTAGACGACATTGTGGTGGCGTCGGAAAGTATAGATGAGCACTTTGCGCATTTAGAAATGTTGCTGGGGGAATGTGAGAGAAAGGGAATTCGAAGTAATTTAAATAAGAGTAAGATAATGACTGACGAGGTCAAGTTTTTAGGTCATATAATTACAGAAAGAGGGATATTATCTAATCCTGAAAAAATCCGAGCAATACAGGAATTCCCCACACCCCGGAATAAAAAACATATTAAATCTTTTCTCGGACTCTGTAATTTCTATAATCGATTTTATAGAAATTTTTCACTTGACATGGAGCCGTTATTGCAGTTATTAAGAAAAGGGAAATCGTGGGTGTGGAATGAGCAGCATGAGCGCAGTTTTCAGAGCGTGAAGGCAGGATTTTTAAATAAAGTTATGCTGTCATATCCCGATTTCGACAAACCATTCTTTGTACAAACGGACAGCAGCGGGTTTGGATTGGGGGCTGCGCTATTTCAGATACAGGACAAGGGACAGCACAGAGTTCTTTGTTTCATTAGCCGTTTACTAAGGGGACCGGAAGTGAACTACACTGTAACCGAGAAGGTAGCCTTGGCTATTGTGTGGGCGTTCAAGAAATTCAGGCAATATTTAGTAGGCTCTGAAGTGGTAGTAGTCACTGACCATAAGAGCCTTGAATTTATTAATCACAGCTTCTTGAATAATAGCAGGCTAATAAGGTGGAGCTTATTCCTGCAAGAATTTAATTACAAAGTGGCTTACTGTCGTGGTAAAGAGAATATTGTGGCAGACACCTTAAGCCGATATCCGATAGCTCAAGAACAACACTTGAGTTGCGACAGAGCGTATATAGCTGCCGCCAAAATATATAAAAGAAATGGGATAGAAGACGAGTTGCACAGATTAAAGGAGCAGCAAGAGGAAGATAACGATTGCAAACAAATAATAGAGTATTTACGCAATCAGCCTGTAACGAAAACAGCCAATAATCCGCTGTGGAGGGACCAAAATCACTGTTGTTTAAAGGGAGGACTCTTACAGCGTGTGTTACGGAAAAAAAAAACAAACACGCATTATTCTTCCGGTCGCCATGAGAGAGCAAATGATTAAATATGCGCATAACACTTTCGGACATTATGGGGCAAATAAAGTGGAAGGATGGCTGAGTCATTGGTTTTACTGGCCAGGAATGAATGCCAATATTGCAGACGTGATTGGTAGATGCATCATATGTTCAGCAACCAAGCCTGCTAACACATCAGGAGTCGGGCCGCTGCAACCTATATATGCCCAACGCCCGAACAGCTTACTAGCGATAGACTTCTATGGATCTCTGCCTCCATTCAATAAAATGAAGTATCTCATGGTAACATATGACGTGTTTTCGAAGCTGGTAGCGGCATATCCAGTAGCCCAAGCGAACGCAAGACAGACTATTCGAGTTTTGGAGCAACAATACTTTAAAACTGTAGGAATCTCAGACAGAATTCTGTCGGATCATGGAACGCCCTTTATATCTAGCGAATGGAAGAAATGGACGGATAGATGTGGGATAAGACATATACTTATGTCGATTCGTAACCCTCAGTCTAATCCATGTGAACGGGTTATGAGGGAGTTGGGGCGTCTATTTCGGGTTTATATACAGGATGATCATCGCAAATGGGTGAAAGAAACATCACGAATAATCAACATGATAAACTGGTCAAGAAATGAGTCTACAGGATTCGAACCTGTTCGGCTACATTTTGGAAGAAATATTCCGTATCCGTTTGAGACTAAATTGCCAGTGGGGATAAATCCAATCAACCAGAGAAGAGATGCTAAGCAAGCGCTCAAGCGGTTAAGAAAAATGGGCAGGCTACGGCAGCAGAGGCAGGGAAGACCTAAGGCTATCTTCAGGAGGGGAGATGAGGTCATGGTGAGAATTCATCCAGTGAGTCATCCTGAAAAACATATATACAAGAAATTCCAGCCAATATACGATGGCCCTTATATCATCAAACGGCAATACGGTAATAACGCGTTTGTGATAGCACAGGGAATAGAGGAAAAAGGAACATATAATGCCCGGTCGTTGAGGTTAGTGAAAAGAGAAAAACAACCACCGGACAGGCGGTAATAATACTAAAGGAAATTTAGAAATAATAATAGTAACAAGGAGGCATTATTGAATAAAAGATTTTTTCCCCCACGCACATATTACGTAAGAAGAAATGCTTGTAAATAAACAGTTAAAAATCAATAAAATCAAGTTAAATAAGTAGGTCAAATGAATGATTTAAGAGTAACAATTATAGGATTAAATAAATGAATAAAATAAAGGGTTTGATTAAAGTGATCGAATTAAACAAATAAATAACATGTCAATAAAATAAAAAAATAAATAAATTAAGATTTAATGTTGTCAGAGATAAAATGGTCAAAAATGACGCATTTTACTCTCAAAAGGAAGGGCGGTGTAATGTACCTATATTGATATAGGCACATATAATTTTTATCTAAAATTATTATTAAAGTAATCTTTCATAAAAGAAAAACATAAAATTAAATGTTGAAGAGTTTATTCAGTTTGTTTTAGAAAAAGATAGGAATTAAATAGTTTTTATTAGTATTCGTAAAAATATAAATATACAAATCTCTTTTCATTCAAGTTTAATTAAAGAAAAAATAATATTAAAACTAAATAGTAAATTGTATTAAAATATATGACCGTATATATGTGCGATTGTCAACAATAGAATAAATGTTATTATAAAGTTAAAGAAGATTATTATTAAAAAACACGGCAATGGTTATTAATTAAAATATAAAACAACATCTCTGCATGGCTATTACTAATTAAGCAATCTTCCAAAACACGTTTATCAAATGATTATCATTGGAATTTGATAACAGATCTTTGCCGGAGATATTAGAAAGACAACAAGGCGCAGGTATAAATAGACTTTTTTTATCGGACAGTGTTTTTTACAATCAGTTCACAAAGTTATTGAGAGAGTGCAGTTCGGAAATTGATTGAGTCAGTTAAGAAACAAAATGCAGTGCTGAGAATATTTTGGAACGCACGTTTACCTCCAGCCCAGATGTCCGAGAAAACAGCAGATCTGCCCGTGAAATAATGTCAGCTTAACATCTTAGAAAATCTCCGTCAGTATCTAATTGTCTCCGATAGTAATAATCGTGAAAATCAGGAAACTCAGCAAGGAAACGTCCCAGCCGGCTGGAAGCATTCATACTGGAACCATTCATACTGGAAGAAACAACAAACAAGAAGAAAACAAATCTACGTTCAAAATCCTAGGTAAAACATTTGCTTATTTTCGTTTATACTGTAATAGCCATTGCATTTCATTAATTCGTGCGAATCCTCCAAGAGTCTAATTATATGAACTCGATATCATACATAAATGAACTATTGATATGTGTGTGATTAAATTTCAAATGCTATGTAGTCCTTTATTATCATTATTATGTGTGTGCATTAGTTAATATGTGCGTGATCATTCTATCAATATTTATTAGTTAAATTAGAGTGTTCTGTTATTGAATCTATAGGAATATTTAGACAATTTAGAAATGTTTAAATTTAGTAAATAAATGTTAGTTAATAAATTATCTTTAAAATTAAACTTTATTTGTCGGTCAATTCTTTTTATCAATTTCTTTTTATCAATTCTTTTACAATTCTTTTTATAAATTCTTTTTAACAAATTCTTTATCAAGTCTTTTAACCACTAATTAGGCAAAATCTATTAGTGATTATAAACAACTGAGCTAGTCGTGGATTTAGGCGTTGGGTTAGTTGCCACTATTCAAAGTGTGTTGTCTATTCTTTTAGAATAAGCAGCTGGCGCCCGTGTTTATACACAAACAAAAAAAGTGCTTTGAACTTGGTGTTGAACTCAACAGTCGAGAAGAAGTCATGTCCTGGAAATGTAACGTTAGTTATATACTTTATAGCTATCGTTTGGGCATACATACTCTCCGAGTATGTTCTTCTCTGCCTAAGAGGCCGGTGTTTCGAATACACATATTCGAATACGGTTCAAATGGCTAGACCCAACTTGGGGCTGAACCTAAGAAACAATAGTAAAGAAATACTTTGTTCTTGTTGAAAATAAAAATCTAAAAAGTTAAATTACGTATGTAAAAGTGTTTTAATTTTAAAAAAAAGAAAAAGAATTGACCGAAAATTTTTTTTTTTCGAAATGAAAAGAGATTTTGACATTTATGCTATCAAATCAGAGTCAATTGGGTGTTATGGGCGGAGTTAAAGCATTAAGAGCGGGTAGTGAAAAGGACAAAAGGTTGGAGGTAACGTGAGTTTCTGTCTTAGTAAGAAAAATAAATAAATAAGTTGTATTTAAATTTAGTTTAACGTAAGCGCTAGTTTGAAAAAAAAAAAATACATAGTGTCAAAATGGGAAAAGATATAGAGCTGGAGGAAGTAATAAAAAGAGTAGAGGCGTTAGAAAGAGAACATGAGAATGGGAAAACATGGGTGCACATACATAAAATGGAGGCAGTAAATCAGCTGCTAAAGATAAAAGCATTCTCAGGGAACAGAGGGGAGAATCCGAGTGATCACTTAGAGAGCTTGGAACGTTATTGCACTTTGAATAGTTTAAGCGAGGGAGCAAGAATTGCTTTAGCTTGCAGTCACATACAGGGAGAAGCCCAACTCTGGTGGAATTCATTACGTGTAAAACCGACAACATTCGGTGAATACAAGTGTTCGTTGTTGGCAAACTATTGGGGGGAGGAGCTGCAGGAAAAGGTTAAGTTTCAAGTAGAGCAGGACAGGTGGCAGACGGGGGAGTTATTTATTACATTTTTTCGTAGACAAATAGCGAAATTGAGATCAATCACAGCATACAAATTATCGGAGCAGCATATTATGCGTATAGTTAGGCGTGGTTTACCTGAGAAGGTGGAACAAATGATGATTGGCAAGCAAACGGTAGAGCAGATGGCCGAAATACTAATGGCATTGGACAACAATAGGGGGATGGTGGATGGTCAAGATGAGGATGGAAACGCAGAAGTTGATTGTACGCAAGTAGCGAATCTGGTATGTAGTGGAGAAGAAAGCATGCCTGTGATGGCACCTCAGAGCTGTCCGAAGATAGAGATAAAGGTAGGGGGGTTGCAACTAGTGCATTGTTTGATTCGGGGAGTCAGGTATCGGTAATGTCACAGGAAATGTTTAATAAAATAAATGACATTGACCCGGAAATTAAAATATTGCCTTTAAAAACAGTATATGTTTTGTTGGCTAATGGTAAGAAGGCGAAGTTGGCATCCAAACAGGCATGGGTGAAATTACACATGGCAGAGGGAGAATATATGCACGTTCTGTTGATTTTGGAGGGACTGATTCATGAGGTTATATTAGGCTCGGATTTTATGTACAAAACAGGCTGTGTATTGGATTATAAACGGAGCCGGGCAGAAATAAACAACGTAATAATTCCGTTTACAAAACACCAGAAGGATGAGATAAATAGACAGAGTGATGCACAAAGCGCAGTAATGGAAATAGAGATAGGGGAAAAGGTGGATGAGTCAAAATGCATAAATGATAATCAAAGAGACCAACTGAAGAAACTATTCAATAGATATGAAAGCGTATTTTCCGAGGTTCCGGGGGTAATCCAAGGGTATGAACACAGGATAAGGCTTATGAAAGACCAACCATATCAAGCCCGTGCATATCCCATACCTCATCAATATAGACGTGAAGTAGAAGAGCAAATAGACAAAATGCTTAAATGGGGGATTATATCTAAATGTTCATCTCCTTTTAATAACCCTATCGTAACTGTAAAAAAAAAAGATGGATCAATTCGGTTATGTTTGGACGCACGGCAGTTAAATAAGATAACAATAGCTGATACTAATGCTCCACCGCCTATGAGCGAATTGTTATTGAAATTTCAAAATAAGAAAATATTTTCGACGTTCGACTTAACTGCCAGCTACTGGCAAATCAAACTTCATCCAGAGGATCGGAAATATACGGCATTTAAATATAACGGACGTGCATATAATTTTAACCGGATTCTTTTCGGGCTAAAAAATAGTGGGGCAGGGCTTATACAATGTCTGGATCAAGTATTGTCAGATGATATTAAGAATTTAGTTATAATGTATGTAGACGACATTGTGGTGGCGTCGGAAAGTATAGATGAGCACTTTGCGCATTTAGAAATGTTGCTGGGGGAATGTGAGAGAAAGGGAATTCGAATTAATTTAAATAAGAGTAAGATAATGACTGACGAGGTCAAGTTTTTAGGTCATATAATTACAGAAAGAGGGATATTACCTAATCCTGAAAAAATCCGAGCAATACAGGAATTCCCCACACCCCGGAATAAAAAACATATTAAATCTTTTCTCGGACTCTGTAATTTCTATAATCGATTTTATAGAAATTTTTCACTTGACATGGAGCCGTTATTGCAGTTATTAAGAAAAGGGAAATCGTGGGTGTGGAATGAGCAGCATGAGCGCAGTTTTCAGAGCGTGAAGGCAGGATTTTTAAATAAAGTTATGCTGTCATATCCCGATTTCGACAAACCATTCTTTGTACAAACGGACAGCAGCGGGTTTGGATTGGGGGCTGCGCTATTTCAGATACAGGACAAGGGACAGCACAGAGTTCTTTGTTTCATTAGCCGTTTACTAAGGGGACCGGAAGTGAACTACACTGTAACCGAGAAGGAAGCCTTGGCTATTGTGTGGGCATTCAAGAAATTCAGGCAGTATTTAGTAGGCTCTGAAGTGGTAGTAGTCACTGACCATAAGAGCCTTGAATTTATTAATCACAGCTTCTTGAATAATAGCAGGCTAATAAGGTGGAGCTTATTCCTGCAAGAATTTAATTACAAAGTGGCTTACTGTCATGGTAAAGAGAATATTGTGGCAGACACCTTAAGCCGATATCCGGTAGCTCAAGAACAACACTTGAGTTGCGACAGAGCGTATATAGCTGCCGCCAAAATATATAAAAGAAATGGGATAGAAGACGAGTTGCACAGATTAAAGGAGCAGCAAGAGGAAGATAACGATTGCAAACAAATAATAGAGTATTTACGCAATCAGCCTGTAACGAAAACAGCCAATAATCCGCTGTGGAGGGACCAAAATCACTGTTGTTTAAAGGGAGGACTCTTACAGCGTGTGTTACGGAAAAAAAAACAAACACGCATTATTCTTCCGGTCGCCATGAGAGAGCAAATGATTAAATATGCGCATAACACTTTCGGACATTATGGGGCAAATAAAGTGGAAGGATGGCTGAGTCATTGGTTTTACTGGCCAGGAATGAATGCCAATATTACAGACGTGATTGGTAGATGCACCATATGTTCAGCAACCAAGCCTGCTAACACATCAGGAGTCGGGCCGCTGCAACCTATATATGCCCAACGCCCGAACAGCTTACTAGCGATAGACTTCTACGGACCTCTGCCTCCATTCAATAAAATGAAGTATCTCATGGTAACATATGACGTGTTTTCGAAGCTGGTAGCGGCATATCCAGTAGCCCAAGCGAACGCAAGACAGACTATTCGAGTTTTGGAGCAACAATACTTTAAAACTGTAGGAATTCCAGACAGAATTCTGTCGGATCATGGAACGCCCTTTATATCTAGCGAATGGAAGAAATGGACGGACAGACATGGGATAAGACATATACTTACGTCGATTCGTAACCCTCAGTCTAATCCATGTGAACGGGTTATGAGGGAGTTGGGGCGTCTATTTCGGGTTTATATACAGGATGATCATCGCAAATGGGTGAAAGAAACATCACGAATAATCAACATGATAAACTGGTCAAGAAATGAGTCTACAGGATTCGAACCTGTTCGGCTACATTTTGGAAGAAATATTCCGTATCCGTTTGAGACTAAATTGCCAGTGGGGATAAATCCAATCAACCAGAGAAGAGATGCTAAGCAAGCGCTCAAGCGGTTAAGAAAAATGGGCAGGCTACGGCAGCAGAGGCAGGGAAGACCTAAGGCTATATTCAGGAGGGGAGATGAGGTCATGGTGAGAGTTCATCCGGTGAGTCATCCTGAAAAACATATATACAAGAAATTCCAGCCAATATACGACGGCCCTTATATCATCAAACGGCAATACGGTAATAACGCGTTTGTGATAGCACAGGGAATAGAGGAAAAAGGAACATATAATGCCCGGTCGTTGAGGTTAGTGAAAAGAGAAAAACAACCACCGGACAGGCGGTAATAATACTAAAGGAAATTTAGAAATAATAATAGTAACAAGGAGGCATTATTGAATAAAAGATTTTTTTCCCCACGCACATATTACGTAAGAAGAAATGCTTGTAAATAAACAGTTAAAAATCAATAAAATCAAGTTAAATAAGTAGGTCAAATGAATGATTTAAGAGTAACAATTATAGGATTAAATAAATGAATAAAATAAAGGGTTTGATTAAAGTGATCGAATTAAACAAATAAATAACATGTCAATAAAATAAAAAAATAAATAAATTAAGATTTAATGTTGTCAGAGATAAAATGGTCAAAAATGACGCATTTTACTCTCAAAAGGAAGGGCGGTGTAATGTACCTATATTGATATAGGCACATATAATTTTTATCTAAAATTATTATTAAAGTAATCTTTCGTAAAAGAAAAACATAAAATTAAATGTTGAAGAGTTTATTCAGTTTGTTTTAGAAAAAGATAGGAATTAAATAGTTTTTATTAGTATTCGTAAAAATATAAATATACAAATCTCTTTTCATTCAAGTTTAATTAAAGAAAAAATAATGTTAAAACTAAATAGTAAATTGTATTAAAATATATGACCGCATATATGTGCGATTGTCAACAATAGAATAAATGTTATTATAAAGTTAAAGAAGATTATTATTAAAAAACACGGCAATGGTTATTAATTAAAATATAAAACAACATCTCTGCATGGCTATTACTAATTAAGCAATCTTCCAAAACACGTTTATCAAATGATTATCATTGGAATTTGACAACAGATCTTTGCCGGAGATATGAGAAAGACAACAAGGCGCAGGTATAAATAGACCTTTTTTTTATCGGACAATTCATTCCACAAATTAGTTGAGTTGAGACAATCAGTTCACAAAGTTATTGAGAGAGTGCAGTTCGGAAATTAATTGAGTCAGTTAAGAAACAAAATGCAGTGCTGAGAATATTTTGGAACGCACGTTTATCTCCAGCCCAGATGTCCGAGAAAACAGCAGATCTGCCCGTGAAATAATGTCAGCTTAACATCTTAGAAAATCTCCGTCAGTATCTAATTGTCTCCGATAGTAATAATCGTGAAAATCAGGAAACTCAGCAAGGAAACGTCCCAGCCGGCTGGAAGCATTCATACTGGAACCATTCATACTGGAAGAAACAACAAACAAGAAGAAAACAAATCTACGTTCAAAATCCTAGGTAAAACATTTGCTTATTTTCGTTTATACTGTAATAGCCATTGCATTTCATTAATTCGTGCGAATCCTCCAAGAGTCTAATTATATGAACTCGATATCATACATAAATGAACTATTGATGTGTGTGATTAAATTTCAAATGCTATGTAGTACTTTATTATCATTATTATGTGTGTGCATTAGTTAATATGTGCGTGATCATTATATCAATATTTATTAGTTAAATTAGAGTGTTTTGTTATTGAATCTATAGGAATATTTAAACTATTTAGAAATGTTTAAATTTAGTAAATAAATGTTAGTTAATAAATTATCTTTAAAATTAAACTTTATTTGTCGGTCAATTCTTTTTATCAATTTCTTTTTATCAATTCTTTTACAATTCTTTTATAAATTCTTTTTAACAAATTCTTTATCAAGTCTTTTAACCACTAATTAAGTATAATCTATTAGTGATTACAAACACCTGAGCTAGTCATGGATTTAGGCGTTGAGTTAGTGGCCATTGCTCAAAGTGCGTTATTTATTCATCCTTGAATAGGTAGCTGGCGCCCGTGTTTATACACAAACAAAAAAAAGTGCTTTGAACTTGGTGTTGAACTCAACAGTCGAGAAGAAGTTATGTCCTGGAAATGTAATGTTAGTTATATACTTTATAGCTATCGTTTGGGCATACATACTCTCCGAGTATGTTCTTCTCTGCCTAAGAGACCGGTGTTTCGAATACACATATTCGAACTCGGTTCAAATGGCTAGACCCAACTTGGGGCTGAACCTAAGAAACAATAGTAAAGAAATACTTTGTTCTTGTTGAAAATAAAAATCTAAAAAGTTAAATTACGTATGTAAAAGTGTTTTAATTTTAAAAAAAAAAGAAAAAGAATTCACCGAAACTTTTTTTTTTTCGAAATGAAAAGAGATTTTGACATTTATGCTATCAAATCAGAGTCAATTGGGTGTTATGGGCGGAGTTAAAGCATTAAGAGCGGGTAGTGAAAAGGACAAAAGGTTGGAGGTAACGTGAGTTTCTGTCTTAGTAAGAAAAATAAATAAATAAGTTGTATTTAAATTTAGTTTAACGTAAGCGCTAGTTTGAAAAAAAAAAAAATACATAGTGTCAAAATGGGAAAAGATATAGAGCTGGAGGAAGTAATAAAAAGAGTAGAGGCGTTAGAAAGAGAACATGAGAATGGGAAAACATGGGTGCACATACATAAAATGGAGGCAGTAAATCAGCTGCTAAAGATAAAAGCATTCTCAGGGAACAGAGGGGAGAATCCGAGTGATCACTTAGAGAGCTTGGAACGTTATTGCACTTTGAATAGTTTAAGCGAAGGAGCAAGAATTGCTTTAGCTTGCAGTCACATACAGGGAGAAGCCCAACTCTGGTGGAATTCATTACGTGTAAAACCGACAACATTCGGTGAATACAAGTGTTCGTTGTTGGCAAACTATTGGGGGGAGGAGCTGCAGGAAAAGGTTAAGTTTCAAGTAGAGCAGGACAGGTGGCAGACGGGGAGTTATTTATTACATTTTTTCGTAGACAAATAGCGAAATTGAGATCAATCACAGCATACAAATTATCGGAGCAGCATATTATGCGTATTGTTAGGTGTGGTTTACCTGAGAAGGTGGAACAAATGATGATTGGCAAGCAAACGGTAGAGCAGATGGCCGAAATACTAATGGCACTGGACAACAATAGGGGGATGGTGGATGGTCAAGATGAGGATGGAAACGCAGAAGTTGATTGTACGCAAGTAGCGAATCTGGTATGTAGTGGAGAAGAAAGCATGCCTGTGATGGCACCTCAGAGCTGTCCGAAGATAGAGATAAAGGTAGGGGGGGTTGCAACTAGTGCATTGTTTGATTCGGGGAGTCAGGTATCGGTAATGTCACAGGAAATGTTTAATAAAATAAATAACATTGACCCGGAAATTAAAATATTGCCTTTAAAAACAGTATATGTTTTGTTGGCTAATGGTAAGAAGGCGAAGTTGGCATCCAAACAGGCATGGGTGAAATTACATATGGCAGAGGGAGAATATATGCACGTACTGTTGATTTTGGAGGGACTGATTCATGAAGTTATATTAGGCTCGGATTTAATGTACAAAACAGGTTGTGTATTGGATTATAAACGGAGCCGGGCAGAAATAAACAACGTAATAATTCCGTTTACAAAACACCAGAAGGATGAGATAAATAGACAGAGTGATGCACAAAGCGCAGTAATTGAAATAGAGATAGGGGAAAAGGTGGATGAGTCAAAATGCATAAATGATAATCAAAGAGACCAACTGAAGAAACTATTCAATAGATATGAAAGCGTATTTTCCGAGGTTCCGGGGGTAATCCAAGGGTATGGACACAGGATAAGGCTTATGAAAGACCAACCATATCAAGCCCGTGCATATCCCATACCTCATCAATATAGACGTGAAGTAGAAGAGCAAATAGACAAAATGCTTAGATGGGGGATTATATCTAAATGTTCATCTCCTTTTAATAACCCTATCGTAACTGTAAAAAAAAAGATGGATCAATTCGGTTATGTTTGGACGCACGGCAGTTAAATAAGATAACAATAGCTGATACTAATGCTCCACCGCCTATGAGCGAATTGTTATTGAAATTTCAAAATAAGAAAATATTTTCGACGTTCGACTTAACTGCCAGCTACTGGCAAATCAAACTTCATCCAGAGGATCGGAAATATACGGCATTTAAATATAACGGACGTGCATATAATTTTAACCGGATTCCTTTCGGGCTAAAAAATAGTGGGGCAGGGCTTATACAATGTCTGGATCAAGTATTGTCAGATGATATTAAGAATTTAGTTATAATGTATGTAGACGACATTGTGGTGGCGTCGGAAAGTATAGATGAGCACTTTGCGCATTTAGAAATGTTGCTGGGGGAATGTGAGAGAAGGGGAATTCGAAGTAATTTAAATAAGAGTAAGATAATGACTGACGAGGTCAAGTTTTTAGGTCATATAATTACAGAAAGAGGGATATTATCTAATCCTGAAAAAATCCGAGCAATACAGGAATTCCCCACACCCCGGAATAAAAAACATATTAAATCTTTTCTCGGACTCTGTAATTTCTATAATCGATTTTATAGAAATTTTTCACTTGACATGGAGCCGTTATTGCAGTTATTAAGAAAAGGGAAATCGTGGGTGTGGAATGAGCAGCATGAGCGCAGTTTTCAGAGCGTGAAGGCAGGATTTTTAAATAAAGTTATGCTGTCATATCCCGATTTCGACAAACCATTCTTTATACAAACGGACAGCAGCGGGTTTGGATTGGGGGCTGCGCTATTTCAGATACAGGACAAGGGACAGCACAGAGTTCTTTGTTTCATTAGTCGTTTACTAAGGGGACCGGAAGTGAACTACACTGTAACCGAGAAGGTAGCCTTGGCTATTGTGTGGGCGTTCAAGAAATTCAGGCAGTATTTAGTAGGCTCTGAAGTGGTAGTAGTCACTGACCATAAGAGCCTTGAATTTATTAATCACAGCTTCTTGAATAATAGCAGGCTAATAAGGTGGAGCTTATTCCTGCAAGAATTTAATTACAAAGTGGCTTACTGTCATGGTAAAGAGAATATTGTGGCAGACACCTTAAGCCGATATCCGATAGCTCAAGAACAACACTTGAGTTGCGACAGAGCGTATATAGCTGCCGCCAAAATATATAAAAGAAATGGGATAGAAGACGAGTTGCACAGA
Source organism: Epiperipatus broadwayi (assembly GCA_028023455.1). Classification (NCBI taxonomy): domain Eukaryota; kingdom Metazoa; phylum Onychophora; class Udeonychophora; order Euonychophora; family Peripatidae; genus Epiperipatus; species Epiperipatus broadwayi. The sequence goes on from JAQFVV010006748.1 coordinate 273,002, forward strand.
TTAAAGGAGCAGCAAGAGGAAGATAACGATTGCAAACAAATAATAGAGTATTTACGCAATCAGCCTGTAACGAAAACAGCCAATAATCCGCTGTGGAGGGACCAAAATCACTGTTGTTTAAAGGGAGGACTCTTACAGCGTGTGTTACGGAAAAAAACAAACACGCATTATTCTTCCGGTCGCCGTGAGAGAGCAAATGATTAAATATGCGCATAACACTTTCGGACATTATGGGGCAAATAAAGTGGAAGGATGGCTGAGTCATTGGTTTTACTGGCCAGGAACGAATGCCAATATTACAGACGTGATTGGTAGATGCATCAAATGTTCAGCAACCAAGCCTGCTAACACATCAGGAGTCGGGCCGCTGCAACCTATATATGCCCAACGCCCGAACAGCTTACTAGCGATAGACTTCTATGGATCTCTGCCTCCATTCAATAAAATGAAGTATCTCATGGTAACATATGACGTGTTTTCGAAGCTGGTAGCGGCATATCCAGTAGCCCAAGCGAACGCAAGACAGACTATTCGAGTTTTGGAGCATCATGGAACGCCCTTTATATCTAGCGAATGGAAGAAATGGACGGATAGATGTGGGATAAGACATATACTTACGTCAATTCGTAACCCTCAGTCTAATCCATGTGAACAGGTTATGAGGGAGTTGGGGCGTCTATTTCGGGTTTATATACAGGATGATCATCGCAAATGGGTGAAAGAAACATCACGAATAATCAACATGATAAACTGGTCAAGAAATGAGTCTACAGGATTCGAACCTGTTCGGCTACATTTTGGAAGAAATATTCCGTATCCGTTTGAGACTAAATTGCCAGTGGGGATAAATCCAATCAACCAGAGAAGAGATGCTAAGCAAGCGCTCAAGCGGTTAAGAAAAATGGGCAGGCTACGGCAGCAGAGGCAGGGAAGACCTAAGGCTATCTGCAGGAGGGGAGATGAGGTCATGGTGAGAATTCATCCAGTGAGTCATCCTGAAAAACATATATACAAGAAATTCCAGCCAATATACGATGGCCCTTATATCATCAAACGGCAATACGGTAATAACGCGTTTGTGATAGCACAGGGAATAGAGGAAAAAGGAACATATAATGCCCGGTCGTTGAGGTTAGTGAAAAGAGAAAAACAACCACCGGACAGGCGGTAATAATACTAAAGGAAATTTAGAAATAATAATAGTAACAAGGAGGCATTATTGAATAAAAGATTTTTTTTCCCCATGCACATATTACGTAAGAAGAAATGCTTGTAAATAAACAGTTAAAAATCAATAAAATCAAGTTAAATAAGTAGGTCAAATGAATGATTTAAGAGTAACAATTATAGGATTAAATAAATGAATAAAATAAAGGGTTTGATTAAAGTGATCGAATTAAACAAATAAATAACATGTCAATAAAATAAAAAAATAAATAAATTAAGATTTAATGTTGTCAGAGATAAAATGGTCAAAATGACGCATTTTACTCTCAAAAGGAAGGGCGGTGTAATGTACCTATATTGATATAGGCACATATAATTTTTATCTAAAATTATTATTAAAGTAATCTTTCGTAAAAGAAAAACATAAAATTAAATGTTGAAGAGTTTATTCAGTTTGTTTTAGAAAAAGATAGGAATTAAATAGTTTTTATTAGTATTCGTAAAAATATAAATATACAAATCTCTTTTCATTCATGTTTAATTAAAGAAAAATAATATTAAAACTAAATAGTAAATTGTATTAAAAATATATGACCATATATATGTGCGATTGTCAACAATAGAATAAATGTTATTATAAAGTTAAAGAAGATTATTATTAAAAAACACGGCAATGGTTATTAATTAAAATATAAAACAACATCTCTGCATGGCTATTACTAATTAAGCAATATTCCAAAACACGTTTATCAAATGATTATCATTGGAATTTGATAACAGATCTTTGCCGGAGATATTAGAAAGACAACAAGGCGCAGGTATAAATAGACTTTTTTTATCGGACAGTGAATCAGTTCACAAAGTTATTGAGAGAGTGCAGTTCGGAAATTGATTGAGTCAGTTAAGAAACAAAATGCGGTGCTGAGAATATTTTGGAACGCACGTTTGTCTCCAGCCCAGATGTCCGAGAAAACAGCAGATCTGCCCGTGAAATAATGTCAGCTTAACATCTTAGAAAATCTCCGCCAGTATCTAATTGTCTCCGATAGTAATAATCGTGAAAATCAGGAAACTCAGCAAGGAAACGTCCCAGCCGGCTGGAAGGATTCATACTGGAACCATTCATACTGGAAGAAACAACAAACAAGAAGAAAACAAATCTACGTTCAAAATCCTAGGTAAAACATTTGCTTATTTTCGTTTATACTGTAATAGCCATTGCATTTCATTAATTCGTGCGAATCCTCCAAGAATCTAATTATATGAACTCGATATCATACATAAATGAACTATTGATATGTGTGTGATTAAATTTCAAATGCTATGTAGTCCTTTATTATCATTATTATGTGTGTGCATTAGTTAATATGCGCGTGATCATTCTACCAATATTTATTAATGAAATTAGAGTGTTCTTTTATTGAATCTATAGGAATATTTAGACTATTTAGAAATGTTTAAATTTAGTAAATAAATGTTAGTTAATAAATTATCTTTAAAATTAAACTTTATTTGTCGGTCCATTCTTTTTATCAATTCTTTTACAATTCTTTTTATAAATTCTTTATCAAGTCTTTTAACCACTAATTAGGCATAATCTATTAGTGATTATAAACAACTGAGCTAGTCGTGGATTTAGGCGTTGGGTTAGTTGCCACTATTCAAAGTGCGTTGTCCCATTCTTTTAGAATAAGCAGCTGGCGCCCGTGTTTATACACAAACAAAAAAAGTGCTTTGAACTTGGTGTTGAACTCAACAGTCGAGAAGAAGTCATGTCCTGGAAATGT